>PVKA01001520.1:56111-69040 GCA_004027165.1 Ctenomys sociabilis
TCTCTCTCTCTCTCTCTCTCTCTCTCTCTCTCTCTCTCTCTCTCTCTCTCTCTCTCTCTCTCTCTCTGTGTTGCCCTTGTTGGCCTATTGGTTGCTGTTCCGTGCGGCCATGAACTGCTGCTCCCTGCCATGTGTCCTCTGCCTTGGAGCCAGCTGAATATGGACTGAAACCTCCAGTAACTGTGAACTAAATAAATCTCTTCCTTCATTTTGAGTGTCAGATATCTGTCCCAGCAACAAGAGTAACTGAGACAAGACCCCACTGAAACAAGCACAGGAGAAACTGTTTCTCAGAGAAAGGCAAACTACTCAATGCAGCAGAACAGTCTACACAACGACCTGAAACACACTAAAATGATCAAATCTCTCCTGAATAGCAAGAAACCTGGTTTCTAATGTATTTCAGCACTAAGTGGCATATTTTTATTTGCCAAGAAAGAAAATGATGCCACTCTAGTGTGTTCACTAAGTGGAATTCATTCCTTTCCATCACGGGGAGGGGACCCCACAGGAGAGGCCGAAGAGCACTGGCATAACAGAAATACAAATAAGTTGTACAAGAACAATTGAACTCAACTTTTTAAACATATAAGGAGTTATAAAAATCAGTTTTATAATGTTTTTGTTAGGCCTATTTAACGATAATAAATACATGAAATACCTAGAAATATTTTTCTAGGTCAAATACCAGCACTCAATTACTACATTTCAATGACATACCTAAGCTGATGCTCTCTCAGGTTGGACAAGGCTTCCATGCCATGTAAATAGGAATACACTATTTCCAGGTCCTGTTTCAAAGAAAAGAACAGAAATTACTAAAATTCTTAGGTGGAAAAGGTTTCTAAAGGAAATTACAAATCATACTCTGGATAGCTATTTAAAAAAATACATTTTCTCAGACATTAAAACTAAACATTGCAAGAAAAACTGACTTCTGCAAATTACAATTGCCTTTGGGATAAGCACAAAACTTTCCGAAATAATAAACAGACAAAATCTTTTAAGTCATAGTCATAGAGGTAGCCAATATAAAGTGAAATAATAAAATATCAAAATTCATAATGTGAAGAAATGGAGTATAATTGGAGAAAAATACTATTCTTTTAAACAGACGAACTTATGAAAATAAATTCTTCATAGTTTACTCTATCATCTACCTTCTGCCATTTATAGCAAAATAACAAATGCTTTAATTTTAAAACACAGATATTTGCCAATATCACAAGTGATCTATTTTCTTAACATAAAATTAGTGCATTATTTCATGAGTGCATTTAAAAGAACTGCATGAAACCAATTTTCTTCAAGTCTTACAAAAATGTAATTTTATACATTAAGAAAAAGGTAAATTGAAATATTTTTTCTTTTAAAAAAGGAAGCATGTCTTATTTCTCTAGGTCACACCAAAATATATAGAAAAAACATTCAGAGTTATCCATAAAAGTTATTAATAGGTAAAAATGCAACAACCTGTGTATATTCAAATATGATTAGTATTCCAGCAAGGAATTAGTATTTTAAGACTCCAATACCTAGGATTACATATAGTTTGTGGTAATGAGAATTTAAATGGCTATTTACTACTCTAAATCTCAAGTTAAAATTAAAAGGTATTCTTAATATTTGTAAAATAAATCTCTTTTATAAAAGTAACCACTTTAGATGGTAATTTACATTCCATAAAATGCATCCTTTTAAAGTAAATAAGCCACTAGTCTTAGTACAATCATCACCACTAATCTTGGAACATTTTTACCACCCCAAGAAACACTTTTCACTTTTTAGAGAATGTTTTATAAAACTTTTTAGCACAGGAGCCACACTTCCTGGGTTCATCTTAATTCTTTTAACAAAGAAAAAGTTTCTGTAGCCTCAGAAAAACATTTAAGAACAGTGGCAACTCTATGAGCAACTAAATTTCAAAATTAAGGTTGCAGACGATAATTAATGGAACTACATAAAAATTAACATTTTTAAAAGATAATAAGATTTGCAGTCTAAATTTATGAATTTTTTAAACAATATTGTGATGTATTAAGAAAAATGCCTGATCTACGTAACATTTATCAGAATTAAAAATAGAATGTCGGGACAGCCAAATAGTTCATCAGACTGAAGCGCCTCCCTTAGGCAGATGCAGGGGAAACTGAGAGGACAACTGAGACCGGGCTAGTGGCGCTCACCTGTGATCCCAGCACTCGGGAGGCTGTGAAGAGGAGAATCACTGTGAGACCCTGAGCACCCTGAAGACCCTGCCCTAATAGCACAGAAAAAAATAAAAAACATAAAATGTCACCTGGAGGGTGACCTTTCAAAACCAATGGGGTCTTGATTTCATTCATTTGCAATCTTCGTTATTTCCAGCAACTCTTTTAAAGGTTAAAGACTGAAATGCAAAACCTTTTATCAATATATGTAAGAAAGCTCAATCTTTCCCCATGGTGCAGTTAACAAAAGAGCACAGTCCTCAAACCAGTCTTCTTCAGAAGTAATCAGACTCCAGTCACACTGTTCTACTTGCACTAAGGCAAAGGCAATAAAAAGGCCCTAATTAATGAGAAGTTTTCTTCAATTCGTAAAAATACTTTTCGAGCAAAGCCAGGTGTAAGCCCAGCATTCCAGAAGCTGAGGCAGGAGGACTGCCTCAAGTCTGAGGGCAGTGTGGGCTATACAATAAGTTTGAGGCCAGCCTCAACTATGTAGCAAGAATCCCTGTCTTAACCCCCCTCCCCAAGTAATAATCCTTATGGATAATTTAAACATTCATATTTTAGTCTAAACACTATGAATCTGTATGTTACTTGCAGTCATTAAATAGAATGAGAAGCATTTACATTCTGGTTCTAGTACTAAATAAAATCTTACTTTTTTAATGAATTATCTGTCAACCTGTTAAAATCTACCCAAGGCCTACAATGCTTTTATCAAGACAAACAGAAAGGTCTATTTACATTCACACTGTGGATGTATACACTATCAGGTGCTATTGCATAACTCTGTACAGTCTGTTTGTGGATGATAATTACTACCATTTTGTCATCATGGCTTTATCAGCACATGGCTGCAATTCAGGCACACTTGTAGGCTGAGGTAAGAGGATTCCAAGTTCAAGCACAGACTGGGCACTTTAGAGAGACCTTATCTCCATAAATAAATAAATAAGCAAGCAAGCAAGCTGGGGATGTAGTTCACTGTAAAAGCCTATATCTGTTCCCTGAGTATACATGTGTGCACACATGCATACAAACACACATACATACATGCACACACAGAAGAATGTATGTATCATTACAACTTGTGAATAATTAATAAAGAAGAGAACAATGTAATACAATTCACAGATATAAGTGAAGGAATCAGGACACTGTTTCTAAGCCTGAACCCTAAGTTGAGAGCAAGGAGGAAAGTAGAAGGCTGTTTTAAACACTTTTTACTTCTGCATATACAAAGCTGCATAAATAAAACAGTGCCCTCACATACACATTAGTGATTATGGGGGGATCACTTTTAGCATATGTTACTAAAAGCAAGACTGGACCAGAACATTATCCTGAGTAAGAGATTCGTGTCACACACTTAAAGCTACCTAATGAAGGTGTGAACTGCTGACTGGGGCTCAACCCTGAAGCACAGAGTCTCTTCTCTTACACAGAGAAGGCCACGCCAAGGCAACATGTTAGAAGGCTCCACGTGCCAAGGTGCATGTGAACTAAGGGAACAGTAGGTACCATTTTCCTAAACAGAAGGCACCGCAGTGGGGCCTGAACCAGATGACACTACGGATCTTCTATGGAAATGAGCTTTCCTGGCTGACCTTACCACAAGTAAGGAGCCAGTGTATAGTGACAAGGCACTAACACCCCACATTAATCCTGAGGAGCAGGACCACCAGACTGGTGCACAGGAAAGAGGCAGACAAGAGAATCTCTGCTCCCCAAACCAGAGAAGGAAAGCTTTTGACTCCAGATGAGCTGAACAGAAGGGTGTGCCAGCATCTCTCTGACTATACTTTACCAAGCAGCAGATCACCCATGGTGAGGCACTGCAGGAAGGCAAGAAGAGCAAGGAAGATGGAGAGAAATCAGAAAAGAACACAAGCTGCCCTTCTGACTCTTGCCCCTAACAGCTCTACACTCTCCCGGGGTACTAGCCTGACCTAAAGGGAGAGAGCAAGCCTATGAATGCAGACATGGGTGATGGGGGAAAGGGGTGCTTCATGTGGGAACAGTCTGTCAGCACCTGCTCCCAAGGTACAAATGTCCTCACAGGGTGAGGCATGGGCAGGACACCAAAGGGTACTGTGTGGAGGAGACTTAGGCCAGAGGCAGCACCCAGCAACCTGCTCCGCTACCCAGGAGCATCCTCTTAAGCTAGCAGCCTTTCTTCTACCAATGTCTGCTGGCTGGCATGAACTAGAACTGCCTCAATCCAGCAAAAAACAAAGATGGGAGGGAAAGGGAGATGCACGAGAACTGCACTTGCACACTCCCTGGGATCTGCTGCACCACAGATCAAAGAAATACGGACTTCCCTGACAGTGCAGGGACATGCAGGCCTCCGGAGTTCAATGCTCTGCATTCTAATGTTAGAGAGCTAAGGCACCTACAGTGTTTCCATTTCTATCTCTGATCAAGAAACCTTGACAGGCAAAGCAAGAGATTTCTAACTTCCTCAACTATACTTCCCAAGGCACACAAAACTCACACACCATTACTATATTAAGGGACTTTTTAAAAGTGTACACTATTTTCCCCCAAAAGCTTCTCTAGACTTTGAGCATAAACAAGAACATGTTGCTCTACCCAGGAAACAGTGCCTTTTAGAACAATAAGCCTTTCCTTTTTTTCTCAGGACATCCTTTATGCAAAAACAGACAAGTGTTTCAAAGAAGATGAAAGTTGTAAAACTACTGTAATCCTACAGAGATTAAAATGCCAAACAAAGTGAAGTTTTCCTAGTCATCACTCCCCTTCACCCTCTTTTGCCCCAAAGTAAAGCAGAGTCAAAACCCAAAAGTACTAGAGTCTGAGTGCCATAAAGAGCGGCTTTCGCCTCATAGGTCCCCAGCCCTCCAGAGGCTTTTCCCTGTCTGAGCAGAACAGTCCAGGGGAAAAGCGGTCAGGGCCTTGGAATCGGGCTCAGAACCTAACAGGACCCTTGCAAACCTGTAATTCACATCAACTAGCTCTCCTTCCTCTGCCCCCTGGAATCAGGTTTCCCTAATGGCTCGTAGTGCATCTCAGTATAGCCTGTTGCATGCAGAGGAGGTAACAGCACCGATACACCTCCAGTCCACTTCTCACACAAAATGCTGGTGTCCTCCTCCCAGCTTCTCAGTCTCTTCATGCAATAACAATGATGGAGAAGGGAATTCTTGTGCACCACATAATGGGAAAGCTTTCCTTTGAAATGGGTGACAAATGCATGTCACACATGGACATTTAGAGTACATTTGACAGTAACTAATTCCTTCAGGCTCTGAAGCACTGAGGAATTAGAGGCAGAGACTGTGTGACAGTGCTACAGATCCACAAGGTTAAACCCAAGGAGGAAGTTAAAGGAGCACCGAGCTAGCAGTGACGGCAGTCACAGTCCAGGGACTGCACAGACACCAAAATTGCTCCCTTGGGGATCCATCAGAGACAAGCTCGCAACGTCACAAACACAGGATTTTTCCTTCTGGGCAAAAGATCACTAGCAAAGAATCTGAAAGCTGTGTCAAACATCAATGAGGGTTTTTAAAGAGCTGGCTTGTCCAAGGCTGTCTCCTGGGGCAGATAGATGATGGTGTTGTATATGTGTCAACATGTTTACTGTCACAATAATGTTTTTACTTAGGAGATGTCAAATATTTCTATACTGAAACATGTAAGAGAACTACCCTCATAAGAAGGTTGAAGCAGAAGGAATATGGGCTGCAAGGCCAGCATCAAATCCTGATCCCTATCACTCTCTACTTGGTGTGTGTGACCCTCCATGTCTGAGACCATATTTGCAAACCAAAGGGCATCTATAACTGCACGAAGCTTCATACAACACACGTACATACAAATATGTGGAAATAGTAGCTCTCATCACTAGGAGCTTTCCCTCAGTGCCAGGTATTGAGCAGTACCATGCAGGCCAGGAACAAAACCAGCCCTAAATTCAGGTTTCTACATGGAAGTTAAAGGAAAGTATAACCAACATATAATTTACCACATCTGTTATGAGTAAACTTCCTAAAAAACACTGGTCTGAAGTCTCATATACTCAAGAATGAGGAGGAAAGTATCAGTTATTTTTCAGTTTCAAAACAGTCCATTTTTTCCTCCACAAATGACTGGCTAGAACCAATTAAAAGACAGGCAAAGCTAGGAAACTACAGCCTGCAGGGCTAGAACCTACAAGCATCTTCTTTCCTCTGATCCTCAAAGGCCAGGGTGTCTATAGCCCCGGGTTGCACTGTCTCCATAGCACACAGGAGCCTCTGATCTCACTCTATACTCGGCGTCAAAAAAATGAAGTCCTCAAGTGATGTCCACATGTATTTTGTTAATTTGTGTTCCAGTCAGTCACAAATTCTCTACACTTAAAGAATTCTTTAAAATGCTTTCATCTGGATCTTTTCAACACCTAAAATTATTAAAAATATTTCCCAGCTACTGAAACTATCTTTGGAAACCTAACTTATTTAATATTATTCTTGAATTTTTTTTAAATCTGAGGGTGACATTCCAAAGCAAGTTACTTATTTTATCCATCATTTTTTGAAATGTGTGCAAGCCACAACTTGTAGCAGCACACGCTTTAAAGACGTCATCTGAAGGAAACCTGCTGTACTGAGTAATTCACCAACACAAGAGATCATCAACGGGTTAGGGTCGCCGGGTGATCCTCCTGCACAAGCTTTTGTTTTATCCGCCTCAGTTTCCGACAAGGCATCGCAAGAGAAGCCTGTCCAGTCCAGTCCTGCAGGCTCCAAGAGCTCCTGCGGAAGGCCACGAAAGAGGGTTCGCCAAGATGCCCTCGGGAGAACAGCACACACCTCCCTGCTCACCTGCAAGGGGGGGAAGGGGACACTGGGCACTCAGCCACGCCCACTGGCCTAGTGGGCTCCTCCCATCGGGCTCTCCAGAGGCAGTGACCACTCCCTTCTCAGCACTTCCCCTCGCGCCGCCCTTTCCTCAGAAGCAAGCACTTTGAACAAAGATGCAGACTTCTCTCCGGCTCTCGCTCTTCAGAGCCGCTGCCCTGCTCGCAGCATGCTGAGGCAAGGACTGAGGGCAGCAGCTCCATGAGGGTGGCACCCCCAGAGCAGGGCGGGGAGCTGGAGGGGTGGCTTGGAGAAACCGCCCAGAGACCATTCTGCACACCGCCACCAGGTGGCAGCATGAGGCAACAGTCCTTCCTGAACCCAATTAAGTGGGGTCCACAAGGATTCGGGTCCTTGAGCCCCCAATTCCCCTGCTCCTGCCGTCTCAGGATGGGGCGCAGGGGGGGTAAGTTGGCCAGAATTACAGCTGAAAGTGTGTCCCATCACCTTCGGCTGGGAAGTTTTATCCTACACCAGCCCTCGCCCAAGGGTGCGTCCGTGCTAAGATGTAAGAAGCAAACACTTTGCAGAGTACAAGATACAAGTACAGAAACACTCTAGGGCTGCAACTTCCTTAAAATTCATATGGCAGGCCCAAGAGGTGGGCGGGGGGTTGCTGGGCGCACACCCCACATGCATGTGCACATGCACACACAGGAAAACCGTTTGTCAGTGCTACTCAGTAAGACAGACCCTGACGGAGGAGTTCTCTCCCCAACACCGGCCTCGTGAGGAGCTACACATCGCTGACCCCCTTGTATTTTTTATATTGATGCAGGGTCTTAGAACACCTCCGCAGCACACACGTGGACCACCACATCTGGCCTTCGCAACATTTTCACATTAAGGTTGCGAATAATTCCTAAACTTGAGGCAGTATAAAGCAAATGCCTCTTGATCATTCAAACTACAAAATGGACACCTGAGCTACCATACCACAGGCTGCAGGAAGCACATAGACTTCAACTGAGAAGCTTATTTACAACTTCCCCTTAGAAAAATCTACAATTTACAGTCACCAAAGAACACTGTGGAGCCCCCAACCAGTGAATAGTGCCTGTGTCCATGCCAGGTTACATTCTGGGGAACAGGACAGTCTCAGGACACCCTTGCAATGTGAGGAACTCCTCCTCCTGACCTGCACCTTCATAGTCAGATCACCCTCTCCCAAGTGCCCACTCAACACACTGGTGAATCACTGCACTGGCCTCGGAGCTCCGTCTTCGGCCAGCAGGCAATGAATGATGCCATCTGAAGATAAAATTTAGACCTCTGATCAAGGTCACCTACCAATAAGCTATGCACACACAGGCAGCACAGGGGCATGCATGCTCCATTTTAACAATTCTTGGACTA
The DNA here is from genome assembly GCA_004027165.1 of Ctenomys sociabilis. Taxonomy (NCBI): domain Eukaryota; kingdom Metazoa; phylum Chordata; class Mammalia; order Rodentia; family Ctenomyidae; genus Ctenomys; species Ctenomys sociabilis. Next base: position 64,546 of record PVKA01001520.1, read on the forward strand.
TCTTTGTTTTAAATCTGAATTAAATTAAATTTTTCAGTTTTTAAAATCAACTGAATACCTGCCACCTTAACGCTCCTCTGACACTAGGTCAAACACTAGGTCAAAGACTTTGGCCTGGTGCTGACTCATCTGCTGAGTGCCTATCTCTGCTCACACAGTCACCCCAAGCCATGCAGGGTCCCCAGTGCTGATCCTGGCCTGGGTTTAGGGCCCACAGTCTCAAAGGCATGGGCCTCTGGGGCTTGGTCTCCCTGCAGCCTATAAAGAGAGGGAAGCACTCTCTCAGAGGAAGCTTTAAATATAGAAAACTTCATTGCTGCCATTTTTCTAGGACAAAAGACAAAAATAATTTGACATCTGTTTTTTCCATCTTGAATGTTTTAAAGGATCCAACCACCAATATTACTGCTTTTTCTCAAGCTTTTTATTTCTCAAGGGGACAGAACATTTCACATATGGAATTAAAATCTTCCTCATCTGGAGATTAGAAATAAGTAGGATGTTAATAAAATACTAGGTTCTGCTCAGAACTGGTCTCCTTCAAATTTGACACAGTGCAGGAGGAAAAGGAAAAATGCAGCTTAGCCACCGAACCAAATAAATATTTGGGGAGGGCGGAGAGGCTGAAGCATATTATTGGATTTTGGAGAAGAACTGGAGACTTTTAAAACATGCATCTGATATAGCATTTTATGTTTTTAACCAAATACTCCATTAGAAGGAATCACAAATCTGTTACAATCTTCCCTTTCAAAACCTACTTCTGAAGGCTGGCCAGATAGATCAGTGAACTAAGCACCTGCTTAGGCTAACATAGGAACAGGAGTCATTCCCCAGCACAATATGTCACGCCAGCCCAGCTGGGTCTCACTAAGCCAGCCACGGAGACCAGGTGTGGTGGCACAGGCCTTAATCCCAGCACTGGGGAGGCTGAAAACGGGAGGATCACTATAAAGGCTGAGCTGCATAGTGAGACCCTGTACCAAACACATACAAAAATAATAATTAAAATTAAAAATTTTTTAAATCAAATCCTGCTTTTAAATGCTTCCATGAAGTAAACTCCAACCTGTTTTCTTGCCCTCCTGAGAACACATTTCCCTGAGGGTTAGGGAGAGGGTTAGGGTGCTGACAGGGGAAGGACTGAGACAGCTCCACCCAGGTCCTTAACAGTGCTGTAAAAGTGGTGAAAGGCATCCCTAACCTGCAAAACTCACCTGATAAAATGGGGGAGTGGGAGCTGCCAACACTATCTGCTGCAAACTTGAAATAAGATTTTAGCATTTTGTTTCTATTTCCTTAGGTAATTTCTGGTTTTAAGGTAAAACACTCTCGTTGCCATACTGTAGCAGAAAGCTGAGAAATAAATCCATACATTTACAGTCCACTGACTCACAACTGTCCCAAAAACTTACTGGGAAATGACAGTACTTTCAATAAACAGCGCTGGGAAAACTGGATATTCACATGCAGAAAAATGAAGTTAGGCCCTTGCCTTAACCACATACAAGGCCAGCTCAAAGTGAAATAAACTTAACATCAGACCCAAAACTGTAAAACTACAGAACCTGTTTTCCTATCAAAAATGACAACTTCTACTTAGTCCAAAATTTCAGTAGGGATTGGGCTACAGGGAAATCCAAAGCTTGCTCACATTTTAATCCTTCCCTACTCACAGCTGGCTCTACATTAACTGCACTGAACACTCTGCTCAGTGCAAAGCTGAGCCCACAGCAGCCTCAGGATGTTCTCTTGGGACCCAGGACTGGGACACAGAATCTTGGTGCTAGCACAAAGAAAGGAGCCTTAGGATAGTTGCAATGAAGACAGATATTCAATCACAAAACATGGGGTGAGAAGTCTTAGCCCAATCCAACAATGGTTTTCTGCCACTGTGAACACTGCCAGCTACATCAACACACTCCTCTCTCCCCACCTTCCATTCTCGGCTCCCAACCCAGCAAACCACTTTGACCAACTCTTCAAGAATTCTTTGATGTGTTGTTACTGAGCACCTGCCCTATTTACAGAAAGGTGATTAGCATGTCATTAGAGTACTCTTGTTTCCAAACTATATTTTATTAAGTTACTTAAATTTACTGCAGCTCAGTAATAACAAAACATAACAGTGCCTTTTACCAAAAAGCACTAATACTTCCATACCTCTGGATATGAAACCCAACTCAGCAGAACCCATATAGGCCAGGCCTCCCACTAACCTGTTTCCAGGCTGCCTCCAAATCCAACTGCCACCCAGGCAGCAGACCAGGGACAGAGGTCAGGCAGCAGCTTCTCTCTTCACTGGTCATTCACAGAAACACAGTAGCTCTATCTATCGAATACATGCAGGGGTGGACATCAGGAATATCTGTTACTACATGCTTTTTCTTCTTTTAATTTCATTCTGAAACAGGTTCTCACTAGGTCAAAGGTGAAGTACCTAATCACATTTCTGTAGAGAGAGAAGGTGCCTAGTAGCAGCGCATCAAAGAATACTTTATGACTTTGCCTGGGCTGGGCTCACAGTCACTCCTACAGCCTCAGTCTCCAAGTGTCCAACTACAGGTGTGTGCCTCCATGCTCACCTATAAGCATATTCTTTTGAACATTACACGCCTTCCTTTCTTGGGAGATTTAGCTTTTGAAAACATCCAACACTCACTGGGAACTAGGCTTAATGAGGAGTTGGTTATATAAGCTCAATTAAGATTCAATATCATCAACATAGTACAATGATGTAAGGAGATATATCTTCCTGTGGAATTCTCCAAGCCACTGTGATGATAGCCCCAGATAAGTTCTACAAATGTGGAGAGATGGTGCCAAAGTTTTTATGAAATTACCTAACAGAATGAAAATTTTCAGACTATACACAAACCATCTTTTACGCTTCACTGCATTAAAGCTAGTCCTCATTTTTAGCAAAATGTCAGCAAAGTAAAATCTAACCACCAATATTACAGCTATACCAAATTACACAACGTATGTTTATATTATCTGCTTAAACCTAACAAGTTCCTTCCAGAAGCAGGGTACCATGGTCCGTTGGCTGGACTGATACCTGGTTGTTTTTCATGAAAGGAAATAGCATACATAGTGAAATGACCCTTGTTTCACCTTCACAAACACTTGTTTTACCATGCCAGTGAGGATTCTACCATACACATTTGCACCTTCTAAGTAAAAAATTCAGTGCAAAACTCTTAAGTGAAGAAAATCTGATAGATCAGTTAATTTCTCCTCACTCCTCTCAAAATGGGCATGTTGATTCTGCATTCACTATCAGTATCTAAAACAAAACAAATTTTTAAAGCTAAAAATAAGTAAATAAATTCCAGAATGAGTATTTCTCTTCTATATCCCCTTTCTGTACGTCCTTTCTGAAAATCCCACATCATTCAAGCTTGCAGAACTGCACATGAAGTCAGTGCGCACAGATTTGTACCTCTAACACTCCAGACCACTCCCAGCTCTCACAGATGTACAAGTTCCCCACCTCAGAAGGCCCCTCCTGACCTCAAAGCATCTACAGCCACAGTCTCACTACCGTCTTCATGCTGGCAGAGAGGTGCATATTGGGGCCATTTCTTCCACCACCCAGTTACTACACAGCCTTGGGGCATTTGATCCTTGCCCCTGCTTCTTCAAGATAACCAATGTTACCTTTAAAACAAAGTAATGTCCCCCCCTCAAATCAGGAACAGCCACAAACATCAGAGTCTAGGACTGCACTAGCATACAAACAGCAAAAATCCCTGTTCTTGTTACAAATGTTAGAAGCTTGGCATGTAACCCAGTGGTCTAGCCCTTCGATTCTTGATGGCCTGGGCTCAACTAGGAAAGGCAGCTGAACGGTAATCAGCAGGAGGGGGGAAAATGCATAAGGACAGAGCATGACAACTCTCAGGAGGGTGGCACTGTGTCTGGCCAGTCCTGCCCCTGGGAACCCTTGGGGCTGCAAAAGCCTCCTTTTTGAACATCCCCTCTTCTTCAGAAGATCCTGCAATTTGTGCTCTAAACCCATCTTTACAGGTGACTCCTAAACTTTGACTCTGCTTGTTGAACATTTAAAGCTGCTAAAGCACAGCTTCAAATGCTAACTAAATTCACATTGAATTTCCTCCCAAAAAAAATGAGCCACGTTTTGTCCATCTCTCCTGCCCCTGCCAACACCACCGTGGAGGCTGCTCTTCTAAAAAATACTTCCCAGAGGGCTCTTCAACGTGCTGCACACTTTCACTGGCACAGAGTTTCCTAGCATTCCCCTCATTACAAAAAAAAAAAAAAAAAATGGGATCGGGATAGTGTCCCACTGTGCTGAAATACATCCACTGGTTAGCAGATTTCATTAAAATGCTCCCTAAGCATTTTTTTCTTCCCCTCCTACACCTGAGAACAGTTACAGCTGTCCCCAAGGCACCCAGCACTCACCCTCCAGGCACACCAAGAGCAGCAGCTGCCTCACACTGTGTGCATCCTCTGCACTCCATCCTGG
>PVKA01001520.1:69140-145030 GCA_004027165.1 Ctenomys sociabilis
CTATTTGGGAAAAAAAAAAAAAAAAAAAAAAAAAAAAAAACTGTCTGCTCCCAGAAAGGCAAATCAAGTAAAGGTTAGCTTGGAACACCCCACTGGACTGAGTCAGCTGAGTGTACAAGGCCCTCCTGAAGATGGGTGCCAGCAGCACAAAAGAACTGGAGGAGAAGATGGCGCTGTTGATCCTTCCAGAAAGCTTTTCCCTCTGGCTGTCCTGATATGGACTCAGATGTTCTCACTGTCAGAGGAGCTCAGGTCCTCACTGTTGCTGAGAATGGCTACTGGCTATCTTACTTTTCAGGGGAGCTCTAGTCCTTACCTTAAGCATCAGTTCCTGGCTCCAGGGCAGACCCCTCGGCCTGCAGGCACAAACCTAGCTTCCACTAATGACCTTGGGGCCTTCCCAGTACAGATCCTTGACAAAGACTTGCATGGACCATGGGCTCTGGGCCTCCAGATGGACACATGGAGCACATCGCCATGGGATCCAGTCCCTCAGCTGGAGTCATTGGGTCTCTAGTGTGTGGACAAATTTCCCATAATTTTTTGCATTTGAGGTAAAAATTTCAAGGTAATCCTATAAATTGTGTCCTACACTAAATGTTTTCCTTTGTAAACAGTGACTACATAAGGGACCTTAACTGACACTTCCCTAACCCCTAGGAAATGTCTAGAACTGTTAAGTTCCCACTGGAGTGGCAGAAAGCTCTGTAGCAAACAGCTAGCTAACTTTTCTGGTCTCAATGATCCTGGAGCCCAGCCAGATGAACAACAGAAAGGAGACCAAGATCTCGAGGCAAAGCCACTAGGGATGCACATGTGATCAGCATTTACCCCAGGCAAAACACTCTTTCTTACACTGGGAGCCAAGGGCTTCTTCAGGCCCACAGCCAGGGACTCTAAGCACTGTGTTCAGCTTTGACTTAAACTTCTGCCCTTCTCACCTAGTGAGAATAGTGTGGAAGCACTAACCCACAGCTGCCAAGTTCCCACTGGCTCATTTTATTCTCCAGTTGTTCAACTTTGATTTTACTTGATTTGACTATTTTATCTCCTGTGACCAGGGTAGGTCAAATTTTCCAAAATAAATCTGTTTGATGATCAATATCCAAAATGCTAAAATAAAAATATATTTCTATACTTGCACTGATATAAATTCTTCACTGATGACAGCTTGACTTCAAAAACCTTTAAGCTGCAGATATAGCAGAACACACCTATGATCCCAACTCTGAGGAGACTGAAGCCTGAAGGCAGGAGTACAAGCCAGTCTGCACCATACTGCAGTTCAATGGTGGCCTGCGCTACATAGCCAGGACCTATCTCAAAAAGTAAATAAATGAGTCATACAAAACAAGAAAAACCTGTATCCCTATAAATATGTACAAGTGATTGTATCTGTCAATTTGATTTTTAAAAAACAAAATCTTTAGGCAAAGAACAGAATACACTGAATTCTATTTATGCACACACAGTGATGTTATGCTGTAAGAAACATCTGTGTGTTTTCTTCTAGCATAAGAAAAGTAACAGAAAAAATTAAAACTATGCAACATAGATGTGTCATTATTTGAAACAGGACCACTATATAATGAGTCATTTAATTAGTATCAAAACACAGTGCCTTGAGAACCAGTAATAAGTCAACCAAACAGCTGGAAATCTGATATCTGAAATATCTACTCACACCTGGTTTTACTCAGCTGAAGTCATACTAAATAAACTTATCCCACAGACCTTTTCCTCTCTCCTGAAAAAAGAAAAAACAAATCTTTCATAAAGCAGAGAAGGTTCATTGTGTGAAATTAAGTTTGCTGAATATATTCCAGTATTAAATATTTTTCAAGATGAATAAACTACAGGAATTTTAGTTTCTGCATGCTTGTAATGTGCTAAAATTTTATTCTTCGTTAGAATAACACAAAAATAGCAAATTGCACCAAATTATAAAATGCACTGTACATCCACCATTTTTTATGATCTTCTCATTCAGGTTACTGTTTTGATACAGTGCTCATATTTGTAAAGGAGTCATGTCTCAACATCAGTAACATTTCAAACCTAAATACTGACATCAAAACCAATGTTTCAAGCCATTATTTAAGGCATTTTACTGTACAGCATCTCTCAAATTATATGAAAGTGAGTTACAAACAATAGCTACAAACTACATGCTAACATTGTGCTGGATGATCTATATCTACTGCCTGGAATTTCCACAACTGCACTTGAAGATAATTGATACCTAATAACTGGAGGGAATGATACCAAAATCAGTTCTTAAACTGCTAAAAAGATAATCAAGAACACACACCAACTGCATAATAAACAAGGTAGTCACTGTGGACATTTATTGCTACAGTAGGACTTTTAAGTCCCCAGAAGAACAATTAGTCCAGATTTATTTTATCTATGATGCATCTTTCAACAATCATCTCTGCAAGAAGACAAACACTGGGCTAGCCAGATAGTTTGATAGATTAAAGCACCTGCTTAGGCAGACACAGGGGCCCAGGGATTCGACCCCCAGGCCTGGCTTGCCAGCCCCACCCCCTGGGCACACTGACATGTCAATTAAGACTGGGCATGGTGGTGTGCACCTGAAATCCCAGTGCTTCCCAGACTGTAAACAGGAGGATCACTACAAGTCCAATCTATGTAGTGAGAACCTGTACACTCTTGTTCTAAATTTGAAAAAGGAAAAGGGGAAAAAAAAAAAAACCCACAAACATTAAGGTCATGCTCAGCAGCAGTTCAAAATAAAAACAAATCCAATCATAGCACTACATAAAAAGTTTTGTCACTTACAAACTACTAAGTACCTAGGGAAGAACCCAACTAAGTACTAACTGCACCAAACACAGATTACATTCTTCAGAGCTGAAATTCCAAGCCAGGGCCATCTACCCCCACCTGCTTCTCAGAGCCTTAGACAGAGCTTCCCATGTGTCTTCTGAAGCTGCACACCTCTAATGCATGCTGAGCCCTCACATGAAATGTGTGAAGCCAATGGATTAAAACTTTCCTCCAAAGCACTGGCAATCATGACTCTTATTCTTATGCCCACCAAATTGCAGAACCAGAATAACAGAACACCAAATGTTCTCATTGCATCCTATTTCCACTAAACTGAGTTAATTATGGTTCTTACACAGGATGAACATCATTCTTAAATGAATCTTAATTTCTGCAATGTTCAAATTATTTTCTGCATTAAATTTTAATGGATTTATATTTCAAATGCCAACTTGTACAGTCACTGAGCTTTAACAGTCCTTGTTTATATTATTCTATCAATAGAACCAATAGTAACCAACCAATGTAAATCACCAAAAAAATCCACAATTACACTCAGCTAATTATCTAAACAAAGTGTTTATTCAACCCTTGGAGTTTACACCTTACAATAAAATATTGTCTTCATGATCATGTCTCGTGTAAAGAACTAATAGGATGTCGCTGGAAAATTCCAATGACAAGTACCACAATTGTATAAATCTGTCCCACAGATAAAATGAGAATATACAGAAGAGAATATACAGAAGAGGTTGTAGGAGAAATAACCATTCTCATTAAATAAAATAACTGAACCATGCACATACTCCAGAATGCTCATCTTTTAGTAAAGGTAACTACCCAGTAACTATCTTTTTGAAAGAATTAAGACAAAAGAAGATTTTAGATTCTGGCCCCTGGCCTGAACTCCTATCCTGGCACTACTGGTGGAGAAAAAGAGTACTGCAAGAAGTTACAGAAGTGACTGTGGTGTGCACTCAAGCCCCACTCTGCAGGCGCACATGGATAAGAGATGAGGCCTGGCCTCTGGCTATTCCCACTGTGGCTGACGACCCAGTCTGGCAACTCCAGCACTAGCTCACAGGGCTTCACTGGGGTTTTCTAAGGGACAAGAGTATCACTAAAGAAGGAAGGTATCCAGGCTCTCTGCTCAAGCCTGCAGTCCTCCTGCCTTTATATGAAGATGAGCAATTATTTACAGCTGTGAGTAACAAATGATCACAATGGCTATCACAGTTTAAATGATCTCTCCAAAGAATACTTTCACAGAAAGCAGAAAGAGGTATTCATCCATATGTTCCCACATATAGAAAAGCTAAGTTGATTGCTATTTAAAAAATCTAACCCTGGGTCTAGTGCGGTTGCTGTGAGCAGCAATGCTATAGTAAAGCTGAAGCAGTCTCTCTTCACATCTTCCACTCCGGTATGTGAAACAAACATCTCTAGCCAGAGGCTCCAAACTATGAAGATCCCTGTGCTACAACTGAAACTTTAAAAATCAGAAAGAGATGGGCTTTAGGCTTAGTTCTAGCCATTTTTAGCAATTTGGCCTTGCTCAAGTAAATAGAAACCTTCTTATCCATAAAATGAGATAAAACAATCGCTGAGTTTAGGAGAGAATAAGACAAAACTCACAAAGTATAAAGCACAGTGCCTGTTTTTCCGTAATTAGCTACTGCTAAAATGTCATATAAAATACAACTATCAGTTAGTAATACTCAACAGTGTCTCAGTTACTTTTCTCTCACTGCTGGGACAAAAATACCAGACACCCAAAATTAGGGAAGAAAAGGTTTATTTATCCCACAATTAGTGGAGGTTTCAGTCCATACTCAGCTGGCTACCAAGCAGAGTGGCACATGGTAAAGGGCAGACAGACATGGAGGTGGAAGACAGCAAACAACAGGAGGAGAAGCAACAGCTGTGACAGCTAGCAAGCCTCTCACACACCTTCACATTTGTATTTGGATTATTGGCCCCAGAGCAGAGCAGCACTCAAACCCATATTCCCAGCATTAGATCATGAATTAATCACAAACTCCAGAAGCTGCCCTATGATTTCATGAGGCTTTGGGGGGACAACTAAACACAACAGTAAATGATAAATTTCATAAGATTTTCAAATGATAAGACACATGTCTGCACAATTAGAATATTAATACAATGTTCACCAAAAATAGTCTCTTGAATACATAATCCCATTGGACTAAAAGCCAAAGTAAGCATGTAGTTAATGAATTCAGTCTTACACTTTGTACCTAAGCATCAGAGTTCCAAAGAATAAAACAGTGGTTGGAGGGGGCCAACAAGAGCCATGCCCTATCTGATGCCACCCCGCAGGTCATTTGTGGATGACCTCAGAACCAGTGCCCCTGTAAGCACAGGAGCAGCATGTCGATGCCTCCACCAAAGGGTGCTGCTGCCTAACCTGAGAACACTACTGCTTGCTCACATTGCAGATTAAAATCACTCCTATATTTATAACTGCAGAATTTTTACAGTCTGCTAATTAAAGAAAACAAAGCTTGGTAAAGCCATGTGAAAGTGCCTGTCATGGATACCATGAACAACAAAGTAATAGTTGTGCGGTCCCATGATGACACACATACCCATATGGAACAACAGAGCATTGTAATTTCAAAGACTGGAAAGCACAATGCCCCTGAAATTTAATATGCTATATTATCTACATTAACCTGCCATGGTTAATAAATTACATCAGTAAATTTTCTGTGATTAAACTTAATTCAGAAATATCTGTTAAATTAAAGGCCTCTTTCAACAACAAAATCATTACAGTGTGCAGTTTTCTTGGAAATATCTACAGGCTGACCCCAGGAGAAACCCTAAAATCAAAAGAAAACAATGTCCCCACAGATTCAGGCAATACACTTTCCCAAGAGAATAACACAGTAACACCCAGCATATTTGCTGACAGTGAAGGCTGCGTGTGTTTGTCTGTAAACCAGAAGAGGCACGGGTCATCAGAAAGAGATGCAAGACCCAGGGAGAAAGCAGAGCAGGGGGCTACTCAAGCACTGCCGCTGACTGAGATGACAGCAAAGTCTACTGCAAGGAAGCCCATTGTTATCAGACCCCACTGAAATCGTGACTTCCCACTTCCTGCTGCAAGCCCAGAAGAGCAGCTTAGCATTCTGCCGCATGCATTTCACCAGCTATAACGGGGAGTACCCACACTTCACACATCTTGGGTACATGTCGCCAGTCACTATATGGCCACTGCTGTAATGAAGGGAAAAAGACATCAATTAGACTTCAAAAAGGCCAAACAAAATGAAACTTCAATAGGACCTTCTAGCAAAATGGCCAGTGACAATTTCCCATTGAAGTTTCATAAACTGATTTAGGAAATACTGCTAGTAAAGTTTTGTCCTTCTCAATAAGATTCAATTAATCTCTTACAAATTGAGTAAATTAGTCTTAGGGTCTGAGAGTATAGCTCAGGCAGAGCACATGCCTGTGCTGTGCAAGGCCCAGGGCTCAATGCCCACCACCACGCCAAAACAAACTTAGACTTCTGTCTTTTCCAAACAAAAAACAAGACAAACACACTTTTGAGGGAGCAGAGACTGTGTTCCTACAGAACAAACCTAGGGACCCCCACAAGCACAGCAAATGCTCTACACTAGCAGCACCACACTCTGCTTCTCAAGGTGCTTTGATCTGCTCCTGAATGCATGACCATCGTCATCGTAAATTTTACACTGCTGCTTTTCCACTAAAAAGTTATTGGCAATCACTTACTTCTCTCCCCCAACCAAAAAAAAAAAAAAAAAAAGAGAGAGAGAGAGAGAGAGAACATTTGCATAAAATGTTCAGCAGGGAAACTTGTAAATGGCAGATGTCAGCTACTTAAGGAAAGATATGGATAAGAAACCATTAAATGACCTCTGGTAACCTCTTAAATGCTTTCAACAAAAATGGTTCCGATATAGACCCAGGCAAGATGGGAGGTTAACAGTTATGTTGAAGTCCTGCCACACAAGGACACACAGAGGAGACCCACAAGGAAAGACCAAGAGTATAACCTTTATCTCTATGTAAATCTAAGTAATAATGTTTTCCTACATAAGGAAAAATAAACGACAACTGAACTGCCATTCCTGAAATTTACCACTGGGCAGTAGGTGAAGCTGGAAGAGAAAAAGGAATTTTCTCTCTTGCTTTTAACAAAATGCAATGTACACACCCTGAAAATTAAAAATCATTAAGCACCTGTATTCTTTAAAAAGGTAACATTAGAAGCTCCAAAATAGTTACTGAAACAAGTCTAAACAGCCTTGCTGGGAGTACTGCACTCCTGGAAGCACACCCAAAAGGCCCAGCAGTGTGTGGCAGCTTCTCCAGGCTGCCTCCACCTTGGTCCATCTGGGACCACACCCACTCTGCCCAATACTGCCCTGGTTGTCACAAGCACAAAGGAAAGGGGCAAGAGGGAAGGGCTCTTGCCCCTTCCTTCACACAAGGGATCAACACCAGAGCAGGACACACCTTGCTTAGACAACAGAAGGCTGGCCACAGAGCTCTGCTGGGCTCTTTGCCCAAGCCCAAATGAGAAAGGCGACATTCCCATCGAGCAGAAGAATGAAAGCTGTTGTCTTCTGTTTTCCTTGAGAACAACAGAACAGTGAAGAATTACTTCTCACAAAAATAGATTACAAGCACCCAAGTGCAACAAATCTTGTGGTCTTCAAAAACAATCTTTTAAAAAGAACAGATACAATCTAATCAAAGACATTCCTTTAAAACCCTAGTGACCACTTTAAAAAGTCGTTAAGCTTGCAATTCCCACACAAGAAAGTGAGAAACACAATCTAGGGTGACCACAGGATGGAGATAAGACAGTAACAGCCTGCTCTCTCAAGGCTCAGCGATGACAGTCTGACTGGCTTTTTTCTGCCATTGAACTGCACAGCTTCAGGCCCGCTGTCCTTCTTACTGCTGTCTCAGTCAGGCTCACTCAGCATACATCCTAGCCAAGGGCAAAGCCGCAGGCCAAACTGCACTGTCTGCGCATGCTTGCTGATACGGAAGCCTACAGCTATCTCTGAAGAAAGCACCAGTGAGCCAATGTTCTCCTTTCTTCCCCTTAATTGGACAGTGCAAAAATCTTGACTGCTACCTATCAATAATCAGTGGACCTGCATGCCACATGAAATATGGTTCCTAAGCTAAACTGAGCATTGGAGTCATAGAGCCTTTTACAACACAAATGCCTGAGCACACACACACACACACACACACACACACATACACACACACACACACTAAACCACTCAATCTAAAGTCACAGGAATCTGAGTCACAAACAGAACCCACTCACCAGACTCCTAGACTAATTCTCAGTCAGATGGGTCTGGAAAATAGCAGGAATGTATGTAAGACCCACTGGATTCCTACCACACATAGATGCACTCCCTGCCGAAGTGCCTGATTTACTATGCCTGCTAATATGATCATAGGTGACTTTGTACTACCAGGAGTTTTATTTTTCAGATAAAGATATTAAAACCATGATTTTGTTACAGTAAGTCAGCTTTGTAGGTATCACAAAATGATATATCCCAGGGTACAGTGAGCTAACTAAAGGGAACATGTTAACATATAGCATGTTAATGATTACAGAAGCTCTGCAAGTTGAATTTCTGGGGTAAAATGTATGTAAGTATGTTACTTCTTTTAAGAAAACAGATAACTGGAACATGCACATTACTGGTAAGCTGCCTCACTTAAAGTTGAAAGCTTGCATTTGAATTTCAGTTCTCTTATGAAGAAAATTCTGTGAGCCTCATTTTTAAAAAGTGGCAGGGGCCAGGGAGATAGCTCAGTGGAATAAGTGCTTGCCTGGCAAGCACAAGATCCTGAATTTGATCCCTGGTACCACAATAAATAAATAAATAAATAAATAAATAAATAAATAAATAAATAAATAAATAAAATAAGTGACAACAATGATTTTACAGTTTTATCATTACCTCTATAAAGGACAAATGGATATAGCACTAAGTAACACATCTGAGCATTTACCTTGTACTAGACACTTCTCCATTATAACTACTGTTACCATAAATTTACATCAGGAATTTTCTGGTTTTATTTATAATTTCTCCTAGTTCTACTCAACTCTTCTGAATTTGCTAACCTAAAATGCAGCCACCATCCAGATTCAGTAAATGTAGTTCAACACTGTCAAATTCAGAGCCCAAATTCAATTAACAGATTCAGTAGTACAAATTCATAAAAGTCACCTATCTGAAAACAATTCTTGTCAATTATTCAACAATCTTGCAGGGCCAGGGAGATAGCTCAGTAGAATTAAGTGCTTGCCTGGCAAGCCCAGGGTCCTGAGTTCAATCCCCAGTACCACCAAAAAAAAAAAAAAAAAAAAAATCTGGCAAGGAAGGTTCTTCCACTGCTCCATCTGCAGACACAAACTTGAGCTCACACAGATGTACAGCCCAAAGATGGAACAGCTCATAAATTAGATATCTGGCTTTCCTTTTTTGTTTTGGTCACTATAGTACAAGGGATTGAACCCAGGATCTTGTGCAGAGCTACATGCCCAGCCTTTTTGTTTTCTTATTTTGAAGTAGGGTCTTCTTATCACTATGATAAACTACAGCTTTCAACATAAAAATAGCCAAGACAAACTTTAGTCCTTTCCTCTCAAGCTCTATTAATTATAGGTGGGGAAAAAACAGATTTCAGGCTTCAAATTAGGTCTTATACAAATCCTTTCCCACCACATAAATGGCATTATCCCTACAACCATTTACCTTACCTGCATGGTCATTCAACAACATCCTGGCATGCCTTCTAAAGCACTTTTTTAATCCTATGTAAGCCCAATTTTTAAGCTTATACTGCTTTCTGTTCATCTTACCTACTCTTTATTGTTAATAATTATATACTGCAATCACCACTTTTTAAACGAAGTACTGACTTTGCCTAGTGAAAACAGTGACAACCTGAGTAACAAACCCTACTAGCCACCTGTCTATGCATGGTGATAGTGATGACACAGTTGGAGGCTGGGAGTAGCACAGTGGTAGGCCCAGCCCATGTCATCCTCCAGTGCAACAAAAAAGGAGCAGCAATTCAGGAGGGAGAGCAGGTGTCCCTGTCACAGAGTCTGAGCAATCAGAATCTTGGTAGAGTTGGGTCAAGTTAGAAGAGACCGGGCACATTCAGGGTGGTATGGCCGTAAACACTGAGTCAAGTTAGAAAGGAGAAATTATACATAAGAAAATAATTCAACTTGATGATACAAACTGCTGACTGCATGAGAAACATGAGTCCTTGTATTTGAATTTAAAACATTATATAAAGGGACTCAATTCTTCAAAGCAGCTCAAAAGGGCCGGCCAGATAGCTAAGCAGAGTAAAGTGCCTGCTTAGGGTTCAATCCCCAGCATGCCATGCAGGCCCTGCCCCCAGGTCACACTGAGTGAATGAGACTCAGCATGGCAGCACCTGCCTGTAATACCAGTTTTTGGGAGGCTGAAAACAGGAGGATCCCTATGAATCCCATCTATGTAGTAAAACCCTATAGACTTTGTACTAAATACGTTAAAAAAAAAAACTTAAAAATAAAAAAAAATCAAAGCACCTTAATGCTCACTTATACTTTGCACCAACTCATACTGACAAATGAAATACAGTTTTTCAAGGTTACATATGCTCTACTTTAAAAACAAATCCACTGCCTAACATGCAGGAGGCTGTGGGTTCAATTCTCAGCCCACCTTGAAGCAAGCTAAGGAGAAACTTCCTAATTAACTGTGCAGCAATCCTATCTCTTGGCACCACACAGCTGCTTCAGTCCTCCATAAGGAATCAAGACACTGTCACAACCTCTGCAATCCTGCCCCAACTAATTTCAGGCAATTCTCGTGACCCAGCAGTGAATCAAATCAGAGGAGCAACAACAGAATAATGCCCAGTAAGGGCAGGCTCTACTAGAAACACAGGTAACATCCCTTATGCTCCCTACCTGGAAGTGTCTGAGAAGCGCACTATTTCCTTCCCATGAAATGTGTCTCTCCTCTAGACAGAATTACTTTGCTGAATATGCCCACCTTTGTCCATAGCAAAACAAAGAAGAAATGCCAAAACATTCCATTTTCTAGTCCACTTAGATCTTGCCAAAACAAAGAAAAGGAAATAAAAGGAAACAGACAAGAGATTGAGTGTCCACCAAAATGGAAAATTAAAACTGCTGGCTGGAATTCATGTTATCTTTAAATGCCACGTTTCTCAACTTTTTCTCACCTACTGGACTTTTGGTAAACAAAATATCTCAGTCTCCTCACTATAGTTTAAGGTTGTTCCTGTTTCCAATTCGAGGAACAGTGACCATTATACAGTTAAAAGCTTCCATATGCTAATCTTCATGATTTATATATGGAACTTATAGAATGTCAAATACATTTTAAAACTTACTGTTTCATACCTGAAAAGTATTACTTTAAATAATTCCTAGAATCAAATCCTATCTGAGAACCTGAAAGATCACTGGTTCCCTTGTCCCCAATCTCTAAATGTAACTAAGAATGCCTAAGCTCCAAATTCTACAAGCTCAAGTTAGTCACTAGCCCTGCCTGCTAGCTTTCTCCAGAATCAACTGAACAATCACGAATGAAGCTGAAACAGCCAGAGTCATCACTAACTGCTAGTATTTCCTAGGTGTTTAAGGCAGTCATCAGTTTCTGAGGCAGTCTAAGAACAGCTGGAGAAATAGCTCAGCAGTCTAAAACACCCACTTAGGCAAGCTTTTGGCAAGCTTAGTCAAATGGAGGGGCCCTGATTTGATCCCCAGCACCACAATCTGTGCCATCCTGGCCAACAGGGCTGGCTGAGGTGACCACAAAAAAATAAATAAATACAAAGAAAAAGCAAAGGCAACAGGAGCAAAAGCAGTGATAATAATGTGACTTCAACAATACAAAAAGCATGCATCCTCAAGAAACAAAGAGAACCTTAGGAAAGAAAGGGTTCCAAAAGAGGAAAGCACACACGGGACAATATGATGCTGACACCACTGTCACATGCTGCCTTCACTTCCACTGTGTGCGGAGACAACACCTACCCAAGTAAGTTTCCCTGCCACTTCCCTCGAGGGACTGAAGCCAGCCTGCTTTCTCATTTCTAACTCCAGCCTGACAATCTCCTACTTAGGTAGGAGACTAGCTGTCTGTCATTCATGTAAAATTGTACTGCCAATATGTTAGTACTTTCATAATCATAAAATGCTAGATGTAGATAAGTCCTTGGAAGGCATGTGCCCGAGTGGTTTGCTGAGCAGTGAAGATATTACATAGGTAAGAAAAATCTAGCCCTCCTAACTGATGACAGTCAGCTCCTCATCCTAGACATCATTATCAGTTCAACTGAAGAAAGAACCACTAAGCCCACCAATATAGATATTTATGTTAAAAGGCACACTACCTTTGCTAATTTTCATATGACTTTGGATCCTCAAAACAGAAATTACTATTAAGCCTCATTCTTCTTGTCTATAGGGTGAAGAAAATACTAACAGTAGTTTTCACACTTACGCACACATTCAAATACCTGGGAAGTCTCCTGTTCTGGCATGTGGTGGGGTGCCTCCAGGTATGCACTCCAGCACCCAGGCCCCTACCCAATTGGGGGGCAGCACACCCACCCAGGAGGCCCAGCCCACAAAGCAATCACTCATGAGAATTCCTGAGATGGTATCCCCCAGGCATTCTTTAAAGCACCCCAGATCCTTCAGTATCACACAATTTCAATGCTATTCCCACAGTTATACAAACTCAACTCAAACCCACCACATCAGGTAGCTTTGGTACTGACAATGTCCACTAATATAACTGTCTGTTAAAGACAAGTAAGAGACTGAAGGATACAGTAAATATAACCAACACAAATGTGAAGTAAATGGCACATAGCAAGTACTCAAAATCAGAAAGCCAAAAGAAATAGAAAACAAACACAAAAATAGGGGCCAACAAGACAGCTCAGCCAACTAAAGTGCCTGCTTAGGCAAGTGCAGGGACCAAGGTTCAAGCCCAAACACCACAGGTCACACCCCCAGGGCGAGCTAAGCCAGCAACAGAGGTGGAGTATGGTGGCCCACACCTGTTATCCCAGCACTGGGAAGGCTGAAAACAGGAAGATCACTATAAGTCTGACCTGTGTAGTGAGACCCTGTACCAAATACATTAAAAAAACATTAAAAAAAAAAAAAATGGTAAGATAAACAGCTGTAAACTGTCCTCATGGGACAGTGTTAACCCTCCTTGGAGCACATGCCACCACCATCCCACCCTCCGCATCACACTGTGGACCCTGGATCATGGGACACACAAAAGAAGCCCTAACTCACTAGAGCCCACAGGGACACCACCCTCTCACTTCACAGGTGACTCAGGCCTGGTGGCCATGTAAATTAGAGACCTAGGAACAAAACAACATGTTGTTGAACTCTGCTTCTAACCTGATTCTTTATCATGTTCTCCTTGGTTTGTTGATTGGCTAATTCTTGTTTTGTTTTTGAGAGAGGATCTCACTAAGTAGCACAAACTGGCCTTAAACTCACTATGTAACCCAAGCTGGTTGAACTGAGTGACCCTCCTGCCTGAGCCTCCCAAGTGCTGCAAGTCACACAGGCTCCACCACACTGGGCTGTACTATGATTTGACAAAACCTCTATCACAGAGTCTGTGAGACACCCCAGCACAGTGTCCGCTCCTACCTAACAATTTGAAAATGCCTTACCATTAGTCATTTAGTTTCAAAATGTGACCCAAAGTCAGGAAAAACAAGGAAAGGTAGGCCAGAAAGGACCACTGAAAAGACTGACAGCTGGGTACTGTACGGTCCTCACGTGACCCTGGACAAAACTGTACTGGAGAAAAGCTAGTAAAAGTACAAGTTTAGGCAAGAATACAATAGCAATGTGAGTCTCTTAGTTTTCACAAATGAGCCAGCTACAGCAGTGTAAAACAGTAATAACAGATAAACAGTGAGAGAATGCAAGAATTTTTCTAGACTATCTTTGCAACTTTTTATCCTAGAATAAAAGACTTTATAAAAACCATACCCACATGAGGCCGGGAGATAGCTCAGCAACATAAGTGCCTACCTGTGAAGCACAAGGTAAAGAGCTAAACCCCCAGTACTAGTGTAGGGGAAGGGGGACATACCCATACGCATATATCAACCTAAAAATCATTTTGTGCCACAGCTGAAATTACTGTGATCCAGACATAGGCCTGCTATCTCTGATTTCTGCATTGGGCCTTGAGTTAGGAAATGATTTACGAACTGAAGAGAATACTTTCTGCTTCACCACTCTTAGGGCTTCTTGCTCCACTGCCAAGACCTACATGCAGTCCTCTTGCCGGAAGCACCAAGAGGTATGGTCTCCCACAATACCCTTCTCCTGCAATAAGTTTCTCACAACTTCTAATTTGCAATGCAGGCAGGTAGCTAACAACTACAAAGTAACTGAAATGCTCTGCCTCCTACCTCCGCCTATGCTAACTCACAAACCTTATCCTCCCATTAATTCACATGCAAACCTTCCAACACTTAAAGCTTTTTGTTTAATATTTTGAATTCAGTACTAGACTGTGAGCTTTTAAAAGACAAGGAATAGCATATGTTCTTTATTTAGATTCACTATCCACAGTCCAGCACAGGATTTTACTGTATTTTATCGATCTTCTTAAAAAACTGTTTCCACATAAAAATTTAAGAATGTTAAAAAAAAAAAACATGGGGCCAGGGACATGGCTCACTAGAACAGGGCCTGAGTTCAATCCCCAGTTCCATAGCAAAAAAAAAAAAAAGTCCTCCGTGCTCTAGGGACTGCTCCAGATCCACCCAACCCCAGGCCCTGTGAGTGTGTGGAAGAGCTTCTGCACTGTCCTGTGCGGACCAAGACCAGGACCACCACACAACAGAGACCCTTCCCTGGGTTCTGTGGACCTGCCCCACCCCTCTAGACCCAGCACAGCCTGTCCTGTGAGTGAGAACATCTACCACACTCTTGAGAACCCTGCAGACCTGCCGAAGCCCAAGCCCAGTGTGTGTGAGAGAGCTTCTGTGCTCCCCTGCCCCCCCTCATACCACTACAGACCAATCCCAGGCCTGGCATACAGGCCTGGGGTGAAACTCTGCAGCTGTAGCCCCCACAGTGAGACTAGGGTCAAAACCACAAAGCGGATAATCCAGGAGCAGAACATCTTGCTTAAAGAGAGACAGCAGACTCACCTCCAAGGGCAGCAACAGGAAAGAGCTGAGACAGCAACCAGACCCAAGCCAGGCACAACTACATGAACCAGAACTTAGTATATCAGTATCTGAATTTCATTAGGTGCTAAGGTTAGAACTGCACCAAAGCACTACACAAAGGATCAGAGGTCAGAGCCATACGAAATGATAAAAACAAGGAGCAAAATACAGTATCAGGCCTCCAGCCAACCCAGAACAAGTGCAGAAGACACTAGCTAAGCTGAAATGTATGAATTAATATCGTGTAAAGAAACAATAGCAAAAGATACAGACGAACTCAGAGCAGAATTAATTTCTGGAGCAAAAAAAGAAATCTCTGAATTCATAGCATTTCAAGAAAACAATCAAATACAGAAACATATTGAGGAAACCCAACGCCCACACAGAACAAGAGCTGAGGACACTAACTCAGCTGAAATGTATGAATTAATAGCATCAGAAGTAAATACGCAACAGCAGAAACATATAGAGTAATTCAGAGCAGAATTTATTTCTCAAATAAAAAAGAAATCTCTGAATTCACAGAATAAGAAGAATCTGAAGAATCAAATGCAGAAACATATGGAGGAGACCCAATCGAAAAAACTCTGCAGTAAAAGAATAAATACTTCTAAAGAGGACATTGGTTTAAAAAAAAACAATAATAATAATAGAGGAGATTAGAAAAATGGTGGATTTCTTCACTGAGCAATACAGGAAAGAAATAGACTGTATGAAGCAGAGTCAAAGAGATGCACAGAAACTTAAAATCTCAATCACAAGCCTGCAAAACCATTTGAGTAAAAGTGAAGACAGAGTTTCAGATCTTGAAGATCCTGGTGCAGTTAGTGAAACAGTAAGAAGAGATCTCTTTAAAACAAGTAGGATGCAGGAAAAAATAATTCATAACATGCAAGACAATGCAAAGATGAACAATGTGAGACTAATAGACATCAATGAGAAGGATGGAGTCAATACAAATGATATAAAACGAATATAGGCAGAATAGCAGCAAACTCCCCAAATATGAGGAAACAATCTGACATTCAGTAACCAAAGCATACAAAACACAAAATAACTTCAACTCAATTAAAAACACACCAAGACATGTAATAGTCAAGATCCCAGAAATCCAGCACAAGAACAATATATTATAAGCCATTAGAGAAAAGAAGCAGATCACATTCAAAGGAAAACCCATCAGAATTACAACCGACTTCTCTGCACAAACCATGAAGGCAAGGAGGGCATGGAGCAGAGTACTTCAACTCCTCTATGAAAACAAATTTCAGCCCAGACTACTATATCCTGTGAAACCGCCAAGTTTGATGGAGAAGTGAAATGCTTCCATGAGAAACAAAAACTAAAGAATTTCATGATGACAAAACCAATCTTACGTAGACTACTGAAAGATGTTCGAAGGGACCAAAATGATCAGAACTCCACCAACGAGAACAGAGGGAACCCACAAAATAGAGTAAACAAACACAGGAGAAAAAAAGGAGCAAACAACAGCAGATAAATAACATGTCAATTGTAAGTCAATACATCTCAATTATAACCATCAAAGTAAATGGACTCAATTCACCAATAAAGAGAAATAGACTGGCACAGTGGATTAGAAAACAAAATCCAGCAATGTGCTGCATACAAAAAACACACTTAACACATAAAGAAATTCAAAGGCTGAAAGTCAAATGATAGAAAACAATACTTCATGCCCCAGTACCTCAGACAAAAGCAGGGGTAGTAATTCTGTTCTCAGACAGTCTCAAACTCAAACCAAGAATGATCAAATGCAATAAAGAAGGCCACTATATACTGGTTAGGGAAACAATTCAAGACGAAGAGGTAACACCCATAAATATCTATGCACCAAACATGGGGACATCCAACTATATAAAACAAACCTTAATGGGCATGAAAAATTCAATATTCAAGACCACAATCTTAACAGGAGACCTTACAGCCCCCTCATCCCAAAAAGAGAGCTCAACCAGACAAAAAAATTAGCAAACAAGTAGGAGAATTTTGTAAACCAGAGCCTGGAACAAATGGACTTTGTGGACATACACAGAGTGTTCCATACAACAGCTGAATGCACATCTTCTTCAACTGCACATGGGTCATTTTCTAAAATAGACCACATACTAGTCCATAGGTCATGCTTAAGTATATGCAAGAAAACACAAATTACCCTATGCATATCATCTGACCACAGTGCAATGAAACTACAAATAAACGACAAAAGAAACCATAAAAATCCCCTACATACATGGAAATTAAACAACACCCTACTCAGCAATCACGGGTCACAGATGAAATTAAACAAGAAATTGAAAAATATCTACAATTCAATGAAAATTCAACCAAAACTTAATGGAATTTATAGGATGTGATGAAAAAAGTTCTCTGAGGGAAAATCATAGCTATGAACTCACAAATTAGGAAAACAAAACAGAAACAAATAAACACACTAATGCTGCACCTCCAACATCTAGAAAAGGAAGAGCAAACCAATCCCAGAGCCCAAAGACAGGAAGAAATCATAAAGATTAAAGCAGAAATTAATTCACCTGAGACAAAGAAAACAGTTCAAAGAATCAACAAATCAAAAAGCTGGTTCTCTGAAAGACTAAATAAAATTCATAAGTCCCTAGCTAACTTCATCAAAAAGGGGAAAGAAAAAATTCAAATACAAGCAATAAGGAATGAAAAGAATGCAATCACCACAGACCCAGTGCAAATTCAGAAGATTATCAATAGCTACTTTGAGAATCTTTATGTTCACAGAATAGAAGACAGAGACAAAATGGACAGATTCCTAGAAAGATGCAAATTACCAAAACTGAATGAAGAAGATATAACAACTCTCAATAATCCAGTAACAGCCAGTGAAATATGAAATATAATAAAAAGCCTGCTGACAAAGAAAAGCCCAATTCCTGATGGATTCACAGCTGAATTCCACAAAACATTTACAGAAGATATAATCCCTACACTCCACAAACTCTTCAAAGAAATTGAAAAGGAAGCAATCCTACCAAAATCACTCCGGAAGGCAAGTATTATACTGATACCAAAACCAGGGAAAGACACAACTAAAAAAGAAAACTACAGGCCAACCACACTCATGAACATAGATGCAAAAATCCTCAATAAAATCCTAGCAAATAGAATACAGCAAATCATCAAGATCATACACAATGACCAGGTAGGATTCATCCCAGGGATGCAAGGATGGTTTAGTATTCAAAAATCTATAAATGTAATACATTATGTGAACAAAGCTAAAACTAAAAACCACATGATTATCTCAATTGATGCAGAAAAGACTTTTGACAAAGTCCAGCACTCATTCATGTTCAAAGTCCTACAAAAAATTGGAACAGAAGGCCTCTACTTCAATCTGATTAAAAAAAAAAAAGAAAAAAAAAAGCCATCTATGACAACCCAATGGCTAACATAATTCTAAACGGGGAAAAGCTGAAATCTTTTACTCTCAGGTCTGGTACAGGAGAAGGATGTCCTCTATCACCCCTCCTATTCTATATAGTTCTGGAATCATTAGCTAGAGCCATTAGACAAGAGAGAAAAATAAAAGTAATAAGAATCAGTAAAGAAGAAGTTAAATTATCATTATTTGCAGATGACATGATCCTTTACTTGGAAGACCCCCCCCAAAAAAAAAAAAATGCCACCAAGAAGCTACTACAATTGATACACAAATTCAGTAGCATAGCAGGATCAAAAGTCAATAGCATTCCTCTACATACATAACAAAACAAACATACTAAGAGGGAAATTAGACAAACAATACCTTTTACAATAGCTTCTCAGAAAATAAAATACCTTCAAATTCATCTACTAAAGAAGTCAAAGACCTTTTCATGGAAAATTACAATACCCTAAGAAAAGAGATCATAAAGGATTTCAGAAAATGGAAAAATATTCCCTGCTTCTGGATAGGAAGAACCAACATCATAAAATGGCCATACTCCAAAAATTGTTGTACAGATTCAATGCAATCCCTATCACCCTACCAACAACATACCTCCCAGACCTAGAGAAATTATCCCTAAAATTTATTTGGAACCAGAAAAGACCTAATAGCAAAGGCAATCCTGGCTAACAAAGACAAGGCAGGAGGCATTACAATTCCTGACTTAAAATTATACTACAAAGCTACTGTGATAAAATCAGCATGGTATTGGCAATGAAATAGACCTGAGGATCAATGGAATAGACTAGAAGATGCAGAGGCTTCTACGAACACACTGAATCACTTGATTTTTGACAAAGGAGCCAAACATGCTTACTGGAAGAAATATAGCCTTTTTAGTATAAGTACCGCGCGCTAACCGATTGCGCCACTGGAGCTCCAGAAATATAGCCTTTTTAACAAATGGTGCTGGAAAAACTGGCTCTCAACATGCCGAAAACCAAAACTTGACTCAGATCTATCACCATGCGCTAAGCTAAAGTCAAAATAGATTAAAAGATCTAAACATTAAAACAGAAACATTCAATCTCCTGGAAGAGAAAGTAGGGGGAACTCTTGAAGACATAGGGGCAGGCAAAGAGTTCATTAACAAAAATTCAATCAAATGGGTAATACTTGAAAGAATTAATAACTAGGACCACCTGTTATTGAGAAGTTTTTGTACATCAAAAGAAATCATCAACACAGTGAAAAGACAACACACAAATTTTGAAAAAATCCTAACTCATAAGCACTCAGACAAAGATCTGCTCTCTAGAATTTATAAAGAACTAAAAAACATTAGGGCTCCTGAATTTAAGGACCCAATCCAGAAATGGGCATCTGAGATGAACACACTTCTCAGAGGATGAAATTAATGAAGTGAATAAATATATGAAAAAATGCTCCACATCACTAGTTATCTGTGAAATGCAAATTAAAACAAACTGAGATACCATCTCACCCCAGAAAGAATGGCTATCATAAAGAAATCAACGAACAACAAATGCTGGAGAGGCTGTGGGGAAAAGAGAACCCTTCTCCACTGCTGGTGGGAATGTAGACTGGTACAACCATTATGGAAATCAGTGTGGAGACGCCTTAAGAAACTAGGACTGGAAATACCATTCAAGCCAGCTATCCCCCTACTGGGAATTTTCCCAGAGGAACTTAAAACATCGTATCATAGTGATGTATGTGTACCTATGTTTATAGCAGCGCAATTTGTGATAGCCAAATCTTGGAAACAATCAAGATGCCTGTTACATGAGGAGTGGTTGAAAAAGATGTGTTATTTTTATACAATGGAGTATTACTCAGCTATAAAGAATGATAAACTTGAAGCCTTCATATTTAAGTGGACGCCATTTGAAGATGTACTTACAAGCGAAATAAACAAGACCCACATGTGTAAATATTGTACAGTCTCCCTATCATAAGTACTCAAAAGAAGAATTACAAATAGAAAGGCATAGCACAATTAAAAGGAAAGCGACAACTTGAGGACTGCACAGTGAGAAGAAAATGTAGGAAACATGACAGCGGCAAAACAATACATTTATATGTACTAGATGGGTAAGGCAATGATCCTGAGAAACATCAGTAGTTTTTTGAAACTAGCAGTTACTTGGTAGGATTCTCACCCTGACTGACTATATATGCTGATACCTATGAACCAAGCAACTACACTGAAGATAGTAATGTGTCAAGCTTGGAATGCTTGTTATTCTGGTCTTCTAAATACGTACTTCTTGTTATGACATACCAAGTATTACTATACTGTTGTTCAAATAAAAAATTTTGTTGTTTTTTTTTTAAATAAAGGGTAATAAATGAAAAATAAGACACAAGAAAAGTCACAGTACAGTCCTGCAACAATGTTGTATATGGATAGATTTCTAAATTTCTGTGTAAATATATGTAAGTGTTCATTCCTATTTTTAAAAAACAGGGCCGGGGAGATGGCTCAGTGGAATAAGCGCTTCCCTGGCAAGCGCAAGGGTCATGGTTCAATACCCAGTTCCACCAAAAAAGAAAAAATTGTTTCCTTTAAGACAAAAAAAAAAAAATCTAATTTCTTTTAGCCGGGCGTGGTGGCGCACGCCTGTAATCCCAGCACTCGGGAGGCTGAGGCAGGAGGATTGTTGTGAGTTCGAGACCAGCCTGAGCTACAAAGTGAACTTAAGGACAGCCTGAACTGCATAGTGAGACCCTGTCTCAAAAAAAAAGACAAAAAAAAAAAAAAAAACCTATTTTTAAAAAACATTTTTTTCTTCAAATTCTGTAAGGACTTAAAGTTTAATATCTCAATACCTGATGGAAAATACCTGTTCCATATTATGCCTACAATGTCTCATATTTAGACAGATAGTAAGGGTAAACCGAACTGCATTTGTTACAGGGTAATAATAAGCTTCTCTTCTAGAGGGTTAACAACCTAAGTTTGCAGATCAAAAATTGGAGAAATGGAAGGATTGCAAGGTCAGCCATATTTTGGCACTAGCCTTTCAAGGTCAGTGAAGACTCACGACATAGGAGAACCTGTACTGTAACATTATGTAACTCAGTTGTGCCCCAAATTTTCTGATCAAGGAGATTATGGAGCCACAGAGGAATGCGATCGATGATGTATAGTGTGCCTAAGGAGAGCCACATGGAGAGAAAACATTCTCTCAGGCTTTCACAGACAGCAAATTGATCGAGCAATGGCCATGACATCCACGTGGCTGACACTGACAAAGGATCTACAAAGTACAGTACAGGGTTACAGGATAAACCCTGAGGGTACCTGACTGACCTTATCTGATACAAAAGCTACATCTCTTGTTATATACATTTTGCTTTATCTTGGTCTTAACCATCCAACAGAAAAGTATAAAAATGAGGTGTATAAAGTATAACCAAATAAATATATTAAGCTGTGAAGGGCTCAAGTCAACAAGTTCTGAAGATAACCCAATACTACTGTGGACTGCTGGACTGTGTTGAATTGTTTTACTGAACTCATCCACCTGGGACCGGGAAGATAGCTCAGTAGAATAAGTGCTTCCCTGGCAAGCACAAGGGCCTGAGTTCAATCCCTGGTTCTGAAAAAAAAAAAAAAAAAAAAAAACTCTAGTGAACTCATCCACCTATAGTATTTAGATGCCAATGAAATACCCATCTCTGACAGGATTAAACAAAGAAAGGGGCTACAAAGGAAGGACCATTTTGTCTTTGTATATACAGAATAGTTAGGATAGATATACAGCTACTTACACTTAAAGAGAAGATTTGTACTAATAGTATTTGAACAGGATATCCTGTCTGCTTCTTATGGATTAACCACTAAGACAATAACAATGTACAATGTATTAATTATTAAAACTGTCCTATTAATCAGCTTTGAAACTATTTCACAGATACTTGTTTCTCAATAAAAAATAAATAAATAATAAAATAGTAGTTAACAAGTTCTGCTCCAAATCGGTCATTTGATTGTATCCAAATCATCTTTTCCATTTCACACCAACTCGGATAACCTGAACTAGTCTTCTTAAATAAGACGTCATCACCGGCTGTCATCATGCACAACTGGAGGCCCACATGGAAAAGGCCAACCTGGGTGGCAGGACTTAAAGTAGTACTTTGAAAAACACATGCATACAATGTGCACACACACAGACTCATGCTGCACATACAGCCATCCACCTTTGAAACCAGAATTTATCTTCTCCATTATAAATTACATTACTACAGCAGGGAGAATGGGAAAGCAAAACGGAGGCTTGGCAAGTTTTTATAGCCAAGCCCCAGTTGTAGTCACTGTGCATTATTTAATCACTTTCTATGTTTTTTGTTTCTCCAGCAGCAGCAACCTACACACACTTCACACTCAGGCTAGGCCAACAACAGCAGAAGCAGAGCAAACAAGCTTTGGGCAGCATCAGCTAACAAAAGTCTGACTTACTAGAACCTGAGCTTCAGGGTCAACACCCAAACAGCCACCCACAGGCCATCTGCTGTGCTCACAGACCACACATCTAAATTCACCACTTGCTGGAATGTGCCCACCACCTGAGGTGCCCTACCCTGGTGCTTTCGTGGTCACTCAAGGACAGCAGAGAGCAGAGCCAAAGGAGGTGGCCAAGTCACTCACTCGGGTGGGTGCCAGAAGGAGACCTGCCTCATTATAGTTCTCATCTCAGTGCTCAGAACAGTCCTCACCCATGCCTCAGGCCACAGGTGTTTGTTCTTTGGTGATTCATGTTGGGAAATGGCCCTCAAGCACAGTATGAAAGCACTGTCTAATGTTCCTAAGTATGACATGGCTGTGCTGCCTTTTAGGTAAGTTTCCTGTAGGAAACTCTGCATCAACATCAGAAACAAAGTTTTAAAGTTGTTTTCATTAACTCATATCCACTTAACAGCAATTTTGCCTCCTATGGGTGACAGCACTCCAGCCCATTACTTAAATGCTGTTAGACCACCATACCTGTTAAATAGGTATCTTTCAACACAAGCACACAGAAAACACGGTCACATACTGATCACTGAACACACTGTGAGCACAGATGTGCAGAAGTCTAACCTTGTGCCTTCCCTGCTATTGTGTGGGTGAAGAGTAATCCCAAAGGCCTAAAGGCCTGGATGCAGGGGGTGTGGGGGTGGACAGTGTGAGGGCTATGGGAGGTGCTCAGGTCACAGGGCACACCCTTGGGGACATGGTGGGGCTCCTGGTCTTTCCTTCCTGGACAGGAAGCAAGCAGGTGGCTCCACCAGGTATGCCTTGCCACAGCCACCCACATCCCCTCCAGAGTCCCACAGCAGCAGTAGGGCCACTGGTTTCCAACTGGAACCTGCAGAACTGTAAGCTAAAATAACCCTTTTCTTTCTGTGGTGCTTGCCCCAGGTGTTTTGATAGAAGACAGAAGCTGACTCACACATTTGCTAAATTAGGGGTCATGGTAACCTTATAGAATATAACTAACAACCATAACAATGTTATTTCATATTACCTGGTTACTAACATCTGCAAATTCCAGGAGGCGAGTTTTTTATGCAAACAAAAAGTTTGCATAAAATAACACAATTATTTTTGGTACACTTGTTTTAATAATTAGGTATACTTGTTTCTTCTGCACCTATTCTAAATCAGTGAACAGAAAGATGTACATTACAAGAAAATGCAACGTGCATCCTGGGTTCACTCCTACATCCAAGGCCTGGGTCCAGGCAACCCATAGGCAAGTATCTAAGAAAACCATGGAGTGAGGGGCAGTAGAGTTCCTCTCCAGAGGGGAAGAGCAGTCAGTCATGCAACAGACAGTGAACACAGGCCATCATCTGTGTTACAGATGCTTGCAAAATTCAGAAACAAAATGAAAATAAAATCGTGAAAATAGTATTATATTCAACTCTCCAAATTAACAACTCTCTGACAGCGCCACTTTTCTCCCAGCCCTGAGGACTGATCCCAGGCCAGGTAGGCACTCCGCCAACAGCACACTGCCTGGTTGTGCATCGAAACACGTCCCTGCCTAAGACATAGAAAGAATTAAAAACACTTAACCAAAATAAACCAGGAAGTCACATTTACCATTTTCAATATTTATGTTCTTTTTTTTAGCCTTGTATAAACATCTACTTTAAAGATAAAGAACGGACCTAAGATTCACTGAAATTGACTACTTCTCTAATAAGGACTGCGTTCAGCAACAAATGAGCAAGTGGAACTATAAGTTTCCCAGTTCAGTAAGCAGCAGAACAATTTCTAGGACATATCTCTTCTAACATCTATTCTACTTTGTGTCTTTAACCTAAAACTACCCATTTTCTAGACTCTTTTTTTTTTTTTAAATTCACTAAACATGTCCTGTACAAAATATAAATATGGGTGGAGGAAAGGCAAAGTTTTAAATTACTTGCAGTTCCTTCACTCAGAGAGCAGACTTTTTTAAAGCCATTAATATTAAAATTTAAGTTCTTGCAATTATTTTCTGCAAATTTAAACAGTTCTACACTATACCTCTGTCCCTTAATAATGATAGATACCAGGTGAGCTACAGCTAAACTCCCTAAGAAAACAGGGTATTAACATTAATTTCCAAACACTTGCCCAATTTTAAGAACAAAAACATAGTATTTCATGAACACTATATTCTCTAGTGGAAAAATCTGTCTCTGGGCAGCAAGGCCATTTGCTTTCTCCTTTTAGTGTGTCCCTTGCCCTTTTTCACAGCTCATGTGTCTACTTTTCTCACCATATTAAAGTCTTTGTGTTAAGGACAGTGAGTCCCCTTCATCTTGCAAATTATTTTCTTCAATGTTTAGCTATAAACATTTAAAGTAAAAAGCCTGAGTAGAATAGTAATACAGAAATCAAAAATGACTTATTTTTAGATTAACATTGGAAATAAGAGATTCACCATATAGTGCTGTCTCTTTAGGATTTAGAGAAAAGCTGCACAGAGAATTTTGAAGCTTTTTCATATCAAGAATCATAGAAGGGGGAAATGAAATGGCTGGATACCAAAGAAAGCTAGAAACCATAACATAAAGTCAGCCCATCCCAAAAGGGCTCAAGTCCAGACCTTCCTGAAGACCTGAAGCCGGGTCCCATATGTACACCTGCTCCTCATCTGCAGGATCACCCACCTCACAGGAGCACAGGGACCCCACAGCCTCAGGCACATAACTGAAAAGTGACACACAGTAAGTGCGCAGCAAGCAAACTTTATCACATCATTCATCAAGTTTGTCAAGGCTTTGAATTTTTTAATTCTTATAACTTTTAGCCCCTAACTTGTACAATATACAACAACAACAACAACAAAAAAAATCTTAATCAGAATGCACTCAAACTCCAGGTTTGGGGAGCAGAATGCCAGGTATTGAATTCAGAGTGCCTTAGCACTGAGTTAAACTCCCCCAACCTTTGGTACAACTGAGTTTCCCAAGTCACTAACTTTCCCAGAGTGGGCTCAAATTGTGCCCCTCCTACTTCAGACCCAACTGCTGGGATTACAAGTACATACTCTCACATGTGGCTAAATTTTCAGATTTCTGACTATATAAATTATTTTTAAAAAATAACTATATTAAACATAATCAACAGACATTCTACTTTTTGTCACTTTGGAAACTCATCCCTATCCCTCTTAGTCATTCTTTTTTTTTCTTTGTTTTATTTTTAGATTTATTTTACTTTCTATTATTTTATTTTAAAGAGTAAAATCAAATAGCAGAAACAAAGACAAAAACAGTAACAAGTGACAGTGTACACAATATAGTTTCAAAACAGGAATAAATATTTAACAATGGTTGTGATATTACATATTTTATTGGTAAATCTGTTGCTCAGATTAATAGATATAGGTATGCAAAATAATTAAACATTACTTTCAATAAACTTTAAATTTTTTGTCCTTTTTATTTTTAAAAATTTAATTTATTTTATTTTATTTTAAATAATTTTATTGAGAAACACAGCAGTGAGACAGTTTCAAACCCAATAGGACAGTTTCAATAATTAATACATTGCATATTGTTGTCTTAATGGTTATTCATTGTATAAGATGCAGACATGATATCCTGTCCACAAACACTATTAGAACAAATCTATTTACTGAATTAAGAAAATGTAACTGTACATCAATCCTAGCTATTTTGAATATACAGATACAAAATGGCTATTCATTTGTATCCCTTTTTGTTTAGTTTTGTCAGAGAAGGGTATTCCATTGTCATTTAAATACTGTGGGTGCATGAATTCAGCAAAATATTCCAATATAATCCAGTAGTCCATAATAGTAGTGGGTTTTCCACAAGACTAGCAATGTCAGAAGTTGTTTACTTAGTCATTCTTAAAAGTGACAAATATCCCACTTGAAATTTTATAACAAACCTCACACCTGAGCACAATCATAATTCACTGCCAAGACAAGAAAAACACATGGCCAGAGAGGAATACCTGGGGAAAGAGACGTGGAAGAGTAGCACAAGCCTGACCAGCTTTCCTCACAATCTGGGTGAGGAATCTACGCTCAAGGTTAACAGCACATCTGCAGCTAGCAATCTTTACCAAGTAGTGACCCTACCCACATTTCCTTCCCAATTCTCTGAAGATACAGCTCAGTGATAGGCCTGCTGGTTCCTGGGATAAGCCAGTCACTTCCACAGTCACAGCCTTGCTCAGGCTGGCATCAAGGGCCCTCCAAACCGTGCCATCTCGCACCACATCTAGATGTTATTAGTCTGTGGTTCCTCCAGCTGCCTGACACATCCCCTCAACTGCATCCACTGATTCATTTTTTTTAATTAATTCCACCTTTTTTTTGGGTGGAACCGGGGATTGAACTCAGGCTCTTGCACTTGCCAGGGAAGTATTTATTCCACTGAGCCATCTCCCCAGCTCCCACCTGACTTTTTAATACTGTACAAAATTTAGCCCTTATAAAATTCCACTGCCTTATGTTTACTGTTTTTTACGAATCACATCTTTATACATGTATACACACCAATATAGATTTATAAGCGTTGTTTTATGCCACCTTAAATCATATGTAAAAAAGTAACAGCCCAGAATTAAGATATTTCTTTTATTATCACTTCTTTAAACATGTATGTTCTACACCTGTGCTATCTATTCAGCATAAAAGCTTCTAGCCATATGTAACCACGAATGTTTCTAATGCAGCTGCTCCAGTCTGAAATGCTATAATCTATACCCTGGATTTGGAGACTTGATACAAAAAGAACAATGAAAATGTCTCAATAGGTTTACACAGATTATATACTGAAATTATAATATTTTGGGGGTATTTATTAAATAGAAGTTAGATTTTACCTGTTTCATTTTTAACTTTTTTAGTGGCTCTAGGAAAACATAAAATCATTGTGTGGTTTATATTCTATGTCTACCAGACAGCACTGACATAACCTGTATCTTGATACTAGTATTGTCCAGACACTTAACCCTCCACACTACTTTCTGAATAGCATTAATGTACTGTAATAAGGAAATTAAAAAAAAAAAATAGGAAATCAAATTGTGCCAACAAGCTACATCCCAACAGAGCTTGGTCAATGTATTTAGAAGTTACAGCTATGCTCTCTCATAGAGCCCAAGCCCACCAAAGTTGTTACAAGCAGCTTCCTGCAATAGTAATACAATAGTAATTTACTGTCTTCTGAAAAATACTTTCCCCCAAGACTAGAAGTTGAATCCAGGGCATCCCAACTCTTTATTTTTTATTTTGAGAAAGGGTCTTACCAAGTCACTAAGTTGCCCAGGATGGGATCAGACTTACAATTCTGTTGCCTCAGCCTCCAAGAGTGTTGGAACTATTGGTGCAAACCTCCACAGCCAGCTGGAAAAATGTGATTTTGAAAAGATAACATGTAAACAGCCTGGAACCCAGCCTGGCTACAAACACCTGAGCAATACAAACCGAAGTGTCATGAGATTGAATATGTGAAAGGAAGGAGAGAGGGTACCTAAAACAATTGTTTGGGTTCTTAAAATTATTTATTTGGTTCAGGGTCTCACTACACAGCTCGGACTTGTAGTGATCTCCTCCTATCTCAATCTCCCCAGCACTGGGATTATAAGTGTGCACCTTTGAGGATAGCATGGAGCGCCCAGGGTTCTAGGGCTGGCATGGCATTTGGTCCCAGGGATGGAACCCAGGTCCTTGCGCTTGCTTGCCCAGCAGGCGCTTAGAACCCCGCAGCTATCTCCCCAGCCCCTAAAATTATTTTTTAAATAAGGAACTAAACTGAGAAAATTCTGAAATAAGACAACACAGATGATGGACAATTTGATAATTTATGACTCTGCTTCAGTGACACCAAAACCAAATCAAATACTATTTACTGAGTTTCTATGCACTATATTTCACTCAGGAATAAGTGAAATTAAAGAGTTAGTACTGGGGCTGGGAAGACAGGGCAGCAGCTTGAGCACCTGCCTGGCAAGCACAAAACCCAAGTTTGATCCCTGGTACCAAAAAGAAAAAGTACTGAATGTGAGAATATCTAAACGTCCATCACAGAGAAGCTAGATCAACCAAGTACAGCACAATGCTACCCACCCCCACCCACATAACTGTGCAAGCCAGAGAAACAACAAATGCAGAGACCCTGAAAGATACAGTGAAGGATAAAAAAAAGCGGCAGGTGCACAGCAGGGACAGCGTTCGGATGAATGTTAGCTATGGAGGTGTGGTTTATGGAGAAATGGATAGTGTGAAAGACTGGAGCAGGAGTACCACCAGTACTTCAGCAGTACAGAAGGCACAGGAAACCTGCACTGGAAAAGGGTGCCTCCCTGCCCAGGACTCTTCCTCCGACCACACACTGCAGGGGTTGCCATGGCAACACAGCCTGTCAAAAAGGAGGCCTTTGGCTAAAGACAGTAAGAAGCACTCCTCAAAAGAGCTTTGCCCTTTCAAAAAGACAACAGAAGTACATCTCCAATCAGTTCACCATCAAGAATCAACGTAACGTAACCATGCAACATTGAGGCCAGCTCTGACACAAGCCTTGTTTGTGTAAGCCTACAGCATGAGGGGACAGCAGACCTGACCTTCAAAATAAAGAAGGGTGCACAGCAGGGACAGCATTCTGATGAATGTTAGCTATGGAGCTGTGGTTTATGGAGAAATGGATAGTGTGAAAGACTGGAGCAGGAGTATCACCAGTACTTCAGCAGTACAGAAGGCACAGGAAACCTGCACTAGAAAAGGGTGCCTCCCTGCCCAGGACCTCACTGCATCCCTCAGTCTCAAATCCTCTCATTCATCAACTATGGATGCAGAATTTGGCGTGAGAAAGGACACCTCGGTGCTGAGAAAAATCGACACTGCACTAAGGTGTTTCCAAATCCCCAGCCCTTTCCCATTTCACAGGCTATGGGAGGCTCATAAACCTCCAGGACCCAAGGAAAGATTAAGATCCAGACTCACGGCTGGGAACCCTGAATGGGGGCTGACCTCCTATGCAGCACACCTGGGCCCTGAGTTCCATTCCTAGCACCAGATCAAAATCAAGAGATCAAGTGCACAGCACAACAAATGCCAACAGTTTTCATCAATAGAAGAAGAAAGGTCTCCTTAACCACTGAGAAGTACTCAAGGTACAACTTCTTAAGCCTTAAACACTGTTCAGCAGAGTGTGGGGCCCACACCTGGAAGCCCAGTACCCTGGGAGGACAATTCAGGAGGTCCTAGCTCATGCCCAGCCTGGCCAACATAATGAGACCCGCTCAAAAAACTGAGAAGGGCCAAGCAGCAGCTCCAAGGAGCCCCATGAGGCTCAGTTCACAGCCTGTGCTTCTCCTTGTTCCTGAAGCCACCCTTACTCTGTGCATATGGGGGACACTGCAATGCCAGCTCTGCCGCTCCACCATGACCACCTGACCGGTGGTACAGTAGCTGCAGCCCATCTCTCAACAGAGAAGGACTCATCTGTTCCTAACATAGGTCATAGGGGTTAACACAGGGCTGGGACTCAGAACCAATCTGTTGTGTATTTATTTGTTGTTTGGTTTTGGATGTTTGGGTTTTGTCTGAGACAGGGTCTCACTACACAGTTCAGGCTGGCCTTGAGCTTACTTTGTAGCCCAGACTAGCCTCAGACTCACTGCAACCCTCCTGCCTCAGCCTCCTGAGTCCTGGATTACAAATGTGCACCACCACACCTGGGATTCAATTCAATAGATAGATCCTATTAAGTACTGTTACTTATTAATCATGTTTTTTTAATTACTGCTTTCTATAAAACACTCAAAACTTTGCTTCAAATTATCTTTTTATTTATTACCAACAAATGTTACCTCTTCATTCCCAAATACATTTTTCCTTCTTCCTTTTTTCAATAAATCAAGAAGTATTCTGATAACCCCACAGCAGCTGTTGTATGAAACTGATGCATGTAATATGGACAACAGACCTAAAATCTTTGATCATCTGCTCCCAGCCACTTGCCAATGTACCAGTGTGCTTTTTCCATCCAGTAATTTATTGTCAAATACTCCAAACAAACTGCTTATTGGTTGTCAGAAATCAACTGAAAACTTTTTATATATGAAAAACAATGTTCCTCACTTGTCAAATTTAGAAAATGCATTCACTTCTGACTGCATCAAAAAATGAAAACTAAGTAACATCACCATGATTTTTAATGTTCTAAGTAGTACTTTTCTTACTTTTGAAAAAGCAAAAACAAAGTAATAAAATAAAGGAAAATACCCATCTTTTTTATTCTTTTTCTTTGATACACAGTCTTGCTATTCAACTCAGACTCGTCGTGATCCATCTCAGCCTCCCAGCACTAGGAGTACACCACCACTCCCAGTTTCACCAAGGATCAAATCTGAATCCTTGTGCTTGCCAGGACAGGTACTTAGAATGCTGAACTATCTCCCCAGCCCCCAGGTCATTTTTTAAAACAGTTCTAGAATTTTCTTTGCAGAAAGTAAGAATAAGATGGCCATTCCCATCAGCCTGCTCCCAGACAACATAAGACTCTGGCCGCATGGTACTCATCAAGTATAAGAACTCATGTCTCTGCTCCCCACGACATCCCTGACAGTGACACTTACAAAGCAGACTTTCGGAGCCCACTGCTGGCTGAGCCTATCTCCACTTCATAGTAGGCACTTGTAATTGAAATAAAGTACAGCTATAACACTGGCCAGTACACAGGAAAAATTCAAAAACTTCACTCAGAATCAGTAGCATGTTATCAGAACACTATAATACAATGTTTCATTTCTCAGACTGGCCAAATAGAAGTTTAAGAGCTTCCCTGGAAAACACAAAGGCCTGAGTTCAATCCCTGGTTCCACCGGAAAAAAAACACTCTCAACCAGTCTCCCCCTCCTACCCCCATAATTCTACTACCTGGAAACTAATCTACATGCAGTCTTATGAAAAACCACCACACACACAGGACACTCACCACAGTACTATTTCAAGGGGGCAACACAACTAGAAACATGACCATGTCCCGCAGGAACTGTTAAGACCAAAAGGACTTGTCCAGAGTAGTACCGTACACTCCTTGGTCAGTCAGAATGAGACAGACTTCCAAATCATGTCACAGGAAAAAAAGGGCAAGAGCTGTGGACACAGAATGATTCTAATCTTGAACTAATACAAGACATATAAATATGTTATTTTACAAAGTTTTCTTAACTATATAAAAAGTCACTACTGACTTTGAAATGGGGATATACTAAAGGACATGCTAGGGAAATGCTTACTCCAAGGGGCTGGGGAGATGGCTCAGTGGAATAAGCATTTCCCTAGCATGTCCTATAAAATGCCAGAGCTGGGAGCAGGGAGTTTCATGTGGATGGTGTCACCTTGCTGTCCAACAGAACACCTTAGAGGTATCTACAATGAGTCTTTGTCTCAAAAATATTGCTTATATATAAATGTATATGAAATTTTAGAAAAGTAACATTTTAGAACATAAATGTAAAAACAATATAAGTAAAAGAAAGTCTCCCTTTAGTATAGTGCCATTCCAAAGTCAGTAGTGACTTTTTATATATTTAAGAAAACTTTGTAAAATAACGTATTTATATATCTTTTATTAGTTCATGCTAAAAAAAAAAAAAAAAAAGGGCCAGGGAGATGGCTCAGTGAATAAGTGCTTCCCTGGCAAGCACAAGGGCATGAGTTCAATCCCCAGTTCCACAAAAAAAAAAAAGTTCAAAAACAAAAAGGACATGCTAGCCATCTGTAATTTGCTTCCCCACCTCCTAAAGAATGGTCTGAGAGTGCACCCTCACCACTAGAAGAGGCTTCTCCAACAGCCTGCCCTGCTCACGTCTCCCAGGCTACAGCAAATCTGGACTCTGAAGTAGTTTTGACCTCTAAAACCATCACCATGCAACCCCAAAACTATGTGAGAAATAGTAGCACTGTAGGAATATGTATCTTCAAATAATTGTTTTGAAAAGAGAAAACTAAGTTTAGATTTGTTTGATGTTTAACTGTTTTCCCAGGGCAATGTTTTCTCAACATCACACCTGCTCTTTTCCCAATTTGTGTGTGTGTATATGCACGCACACGCATGTGCAAAAACACACAGCTACATTAAAATGACAGGAGGGACAGGGGAGATGTGTCAGTAGAATAAGTGCAAGGGCCTGAGTTCAATTCCCGGTTCCACCCAAAAACTAAAGAATGAAAATGTACAAAAACTGTAGCTATCTACAATGACAAACTAGCTCCTGACAATGTAAAGTATTGACAACATTCAAGCTAAACACAAAAATAGGCAAAAATACAAACAACTACACAGCTTTCAGGCCTTTAATCTAGTAAAGATAATTTGTCAGGCATAGACAAAGAGAAGACCATTTAGTGGTCCTCCACTAAACCTAGCCTTCTTACAAAGCTACTCATACTGATGATCTGTGTGTCCACTGCAATTCTAAGAGCTCCCATTTCCCTTTAAGAAACTATCTCCTGGCACCCAATTCCTGTTTACTGGATTTCTTTCTTCCTGTTCAATGGCTCCACCCCTATGCAGACAAAAACCAAAAACCTGAAGGAATTTATTTTTAGAACAAGCATCCAGTGAGGTATTTTCTATTTAATCAACAGGATGCAGTCTCTTAATGCCTAACAAAACCACCCTGTCCCATTGCTAATAGGGGAAGTCTTTTAACAATTTCTATGTACCAAAAGACAACATTTAGTCTCATATCCCTGTGGTAATTATATTTTAGGATTTAAAAGTATCAAAAACAAATCTTTAAAGAAAAATATTAAAAGCAATCATGTATTTTTTGACAGTATAGGAAATGTTACTCAAAATCCCTACAATCTCTGGATGTGGTGGCACATACCTGTAATCCCAGCGCTCTATAGAGGCTGAGGCAGCAGGATTGCCATTAGTTCAAGGCCAGCCTGAGCTACATAGTGAGTTCAAAGCCACCCTCAACTGAATAGCAAGATCCTGTCACAAAAAAATTTTAAAAAACAAAAACAGCTAAATACTTCTTTTTGTTTTCTTCTGAATAGGATGCTCTCCTCCAAGAGCATTACAGAGTTAGAAAGCACTGGTTTCACTGCATCTCCTGCCAGCTGAGCTCTATAATGGTGCCTTCAAGGGCCGGGCACCTGGTGGTACCCTGTCATCTGGAGACCCCATGTCCTCAGCAATGTGGTGCTGCGCATACAGGTGCGTCTGCAGACAGACGGATCGCACACTGGCTCTCTCTGCCCTTTCCATAGTCACAACTTACAACAGATTCACTAGTCACTGAAATGTCACTTACCCAAATGCACCACAATGCATGAGACACGGGAAATCTGCCACATTCTTCTACCCATCAAAATTTGACTATAGTCTGAAATTCCCTTCATATGTTGATGAAACTGGGTATTCTCTCAGTGCATGCAATCTAGGCCTACTACAGGACTGCAGGAGTGGGATGCTGCCCTATCAGAGTGGTTCAAGTGATCTCAGGACACTTATGTTCCATTGAGGTGGCATACAGACCAACACATGTGCCTTGAGGTTGTCACAAACCTTCCAATCATCCAACCTCAAAACATAAAAGCAGAATTTTGTCTTCATCATTAAAAACAAAAAATCCCCAAAGTAGAAGTGCTGCACCTTCATATGAATTTTCCTATTTTTCAAACAGTAAGTCAATTAACCCACCACAAGGGAGACTTCACTCTTATTGATAGAGCAGAATCTAACTGAACCACAGATCTGAACAAAGTAGCATTTTAGCAAAGTCTGGTCTATGCCCTAAGGTACAAAATTATTCTAACTCTTCCTATACCTATAAGTCAAAATGCTAAGAGAAAATTGCTCAATATGGCAACGATAATTACAGCCAACTAACAGCATCAATATTTGTTACTTTAGCTAAATAACTTGGAGACACCAAATATGACTCTGCACTTCTTTGCTGTTTATCAAAAGGGAATACTTTGTGTCAGTGCTTTCAGATGCTTAGTGCACGTGTGTTCACTTTGCATGGGCCGGATGTGTGGGTCGGCAGACACATGGGTCAACTGATCTGCATACAGATCAATTTCCATCCAGCCCAGGCATGAGCTCCTCTCAGCAGTACAAGGGTGGGACTGAAAAGGCAGCCGTGAAATATCTACAAAGGTAACTCCTAGTTAATGGCCTCCCTAGAGAAAGCTTGTGGTTGATGATCAGGCTACTTTACATGTAAGATTAAACCATATCTATAACATCATAATTAGTAATTCCATGTGCGCTAGATTACACATGAAAATGCTAAGCAAATGAATAAGGGAATTAAATCTCTACATAAGTACATCTACCTTACTCAGGAAAAGAATTTATCTATTTTCTTAAATATTCTACAATGCAAGCATTTCAAAAACATAAACTGGTTTTCTCAATAAATGTTAAATCTCTATAATTTGCTATTTTATTTTTCACAAATTTACTCTCCTGTAATGATACTTTATACAACATAAAAAGGTGTGCTCTTTGCCGTCTTTTAAATGTAAGGAAAATGTAAAACAGCCTCAATCATTAAAGATGCTCGCTCTATCGTGGGCCAGGTGTAGTGGCACACATCTGCATTCCCAGTACTCTGAGAAGCTGAAGCAGAATTTTGAGTTTGTGTCCAAACTGGATCTTCTGTAAGACTCTGGCTCAAAATAAAAAATTAAATAAGGGGAGGCAAGGCCTAGGGTGTAGTTCATACAACACTGCTGTGTTCAATCCCCAGTACTACAACTCACCCAAATGCCCACCATGTAAGTATTGTACATTGCTATTATACCCAAAATTCATATGCATTTGAGGCCTAACTTCCATGCAATTAAATCTGGAGATGAGGGCCTTCAACAATCATCAGGGCTAAAGGGGCCACAGGGACAGGACTCTAGAACAGAGATTCATGCCTATTTCACATGGAACATCACACCTGAGGACTTGCTCTCATACTTCCAGCTTCCCCTGCCCAAACACACAGAGGGAAGGCTGCTCAGGGCAAGGAATGCACAAGGGCTAGCCCCAGACAACAAGCCAGTACCAGGATCTTGGACTTCTAGCCTTTAGAATGGTGAGCCACTCAGTCTCCAGAGCTCTGTAACAGCAACCTCCAAGAGCAAACTTCTGAAGGCAAGGTAAGTCCCAATTCAGAATTAAAATAGTATATGCAAGTGGATTTCTAAGCACAGTGAACAGGGCCAAACAACATTCACTACCAAACTCTTCTTCTTTCTAATCATAACTATGATGTGGATACATTTAACTTTTTACACAGCTGACTAAGCACTGGAAACCAGCGGCACTGGGGACAAGCAGCCTAATGGCAAAACCAGCCCTTCCTGCGGGCAAGTAGAGGCAGGAGAGCACACTGAGCAGCACAGCTCTCCACCCTCTGCCCTGGCCTTGACCCTACTACAAACCTCCACGACGTACTGCTTAAGCACTGTCACCAAACTGTCATCATGACTTGAAAATTGACTTATTGTAAGTAATTCATATAAGAAAAATATACTCTTCAAATACCAAAAACTATTACAGTAAAACACATCATAGAGAACAGCGCCAAGATCCACACTTCAAATCTATTTGAAGCATGTCCCATGGGGCACTTCGGGGCTGTGCCTAGCCCAAGTGATGTCAGGTAAAGGCAGCAACCTCCTTACATCTCAGGTCCCAGTCCTCCTGGGTTACTGAAAAGCATTCCAAGCACAATGTGCTCTAAAACTTCACCCTGCAATCTCAGCCAGCTCCCAGCCCTTTGCTGGAACTTCCCGAAAGTCTCTTCTATCATAACAAACACCCCAATACCTTGTACTCTCAACAGAGCTCTTCTCAATCCTTGTTAATGGCTCTCCACACCCAAGTGCCAGGCCCTCCTGCTCCTCTCTGCTGTCACCCCCTCCCACCATCCCCATATGTGCTCCACCCTATTCTGCACCAAGTAGAATGTACCTAACGGCCTCCTATCTAATGTGCTCTGCTCAGCCCTTCTCGAGGGGAAACTTTCCAAACGTGGCCACAGCGTAAGGTGCTGCAACGCACTCTGCACTGATAGTGTGGCTCCCTTCACAGATGGGCACCATGTGCCACTGCAAGGGCTGGTGCTGCTATTCACACCTCTACTACCATGCTGAAAACAGTGTGTGTGTGGCACAATGGACCCTCAGTAGGCATTTGTTAAGTTAGTTTCCAGACAGGTACTGAGTATGTACTGCTATCTGCTTAAGTACAAGAATTTCTGCAGTGACATTCACTACTGTATATCTACTTTAATACAAGAAGTTCCCAAGCCAGAGTACTCTGACTCAAGTATTTTGCTGTTTGCCAGTTTCAGCACCAGAGATGAAACCCAGGGAATAGGAACTACCAGTGAGCTTCACCAGGCACTCAGACCAGTGTGTGCAGCTGCCCAGATTTGCACTACAGCAGTCCTGCTCTGCCTCTCGGCAAAACCATTCCTATCTCACGGGAAGACTCTGGCAATGAGAAGTATTTCCTGGGAACATATCAACAAAAACAATGGTAGAATCTGAGGAAAACAAATCTTTCAACAATTTTAGAACACTGATATTCAGAAAAGATACAAACCTGCAATGTTAAGTAAGTTAAAATTCAAAATCGGACTGGGGAGATGGCTCAGTGGAATAAGCACTTCCTTGGCCTGAGTTCAATCTACAGTTCCACCAAAAAAAAAAAAAAAGAAAGAAAGAAAGAAAAAGAAATATTAAAAAAGAAATTCAAAATGAATTTGTAATTCAACCAAAGTATTAGAATGAGTAATGATTCTCCTGAAAAATCAGATTATTTTTCAGAACTTAGCCAAGTTAAAAACTGTCACTCAGACTACTAAAATAATTCATCTGGAATACATGAAGTACTCTCACAACTCAAGAAAACCCAATTTTTAAAACTATTAAATTAAACATGGTATCGTAGATTCAATTCTAAAGCAGTAAGACATTAGCAGAGAAACCAACAAAAGCCAAGTGAAGTCTGTAGTTTAATGCTAACAGTGGTGATCAAATGTCCATTTCTTCCTCCGATGAATGCACTCTAAAGTGTTAACAAGAGAAGTGACTGGCAAGCATCTGGAAGCCACACTACCCTGGCAACTTTTGTATAAGCCTAAACAGATTTCTAAAAAGAAATTAAGAGAGGTCTATAATACTTTAAAACATATTTCCCCACAGTGTACAGATGGGAGGTGGGTCTGTGAGAACCCCAACCCCTGCCAACCCTCTTCCTTCCAAGGCCTGCGGCCTGAGTGCAGGGCTGCACCATGCAGACCACACTGCCTCCCCAACCTGGCATCACCTCCACCATCACCTCCATCATTAGGAAAATCCAACCTGGACCTACATGTTTATAACTGCACTGTTCCAACAGCTAAAGGGCAGAAACAACCCAAATGCACATCAACCAAAGAAGAGGAAGCAAAATGCAGTACACCTAGGCAATGACTTGTTACTTTATAATAAAAGGAATAAACTGCCCAAAGGATACAAGATTTTCTGTATGCATTGATGAAAATATGCTAAAATTATGGTGATGGCTGCACATGTCTGTGAATATTCTAAGTACCACTAAATACATAAAGTGGGTAGATTTTATGTCTGTGAATTACATCTCAATAAAAACATAACTGGGTACCATTAAACACCTTTAAGTGGCTAAAAAATAAAATCCAAATTCTGATTAGAATATAAAACAACTCGAATTCTTGAACATCAACACAGGAAATACAATATAATATAGCCACTTTGGAAAAATCTTTGTCAGTTTCTCACACAGATATTTCCATTACGCATCCCTGCAACTGGCACTTAGGTCTATGTCAAGAAAAATAAAAGCATATATCAATGCAAATACACATGTGTGAGCATTCATGGCCACTTCATTCCTAACTGCCAAAAACTAAAAGCAAACATCCAAACATCATTAAGTGGAGTTTCAGTTCATACAATGAACTACAAGTCAGCAATACAAATAAATCCACCATGAATGCAGCAGCAGCATAGATGACTCCCAAAGTCACTGCTCATAGTGAGAACTGACACACAGAGCAAACTATAGATTGGTTGACTGCATGTATATGACAGTCTCACAACAGCAACACAACAGAAAGAGGAGCCAGATCCACGACCATCAGCGAAGGTCAGGGGATATGGTTGGCTGTGAAAGACACAGCAAACTTTTCAAGGCAGTGGGACTCGCTGAGGTGCTCAAACCTGTAGC
Organism: Ctenomys sociabilis; assembly: GCA_004027165.1. Classification (NCBI taxonomy): domain Eukaryota; kingdom Metazoa; phylum Chordata; class Mammalia; order Rodentia; family Ctenomyidae; genus Ctenomys; species Ctenomys sociabilis. The sequence goes on from PVKA01001520.1 coordinate 108,421, forward strand.
AACCTGGAACTTTACACTTACAAAGGTAGGAAGGAAGCTGCAGCTTCCTGGTAGTAGGTACACAGCCTACCATTCACAAGGTCCTGGCTTAGCCCCCAGCAACACACACACACACACACATACAAACACACACATACATGAAAGTTGAATCTCACCATATAAAAATTATATTAACTTTTGCAAAAATTGTATTCAGGATAGTACTATTATAAAAGAAAAAATGTCCTAACACAATGCTAGTAGTATTATGAACTTCTCATACAATAATAAGCAAAACCAGAACTGCAAAACCACTTGGCCCAGCAGAAGTATACAGGAGACATATGTGAGGGATTCTCAGGGTAGCACTTTAAATACCCTGTAAGGGTCAAACACACACACACACACACACACACACACACACACACACACACACACACCCCTGAATAAGGAGCTCTCTATATACTGATTTAGGAAGATAGTCATGTTATCTGAGTGACTGTCCTTGAAAGAAGAGCAACTGTCTCTATTTTGGCTGTGCCTGACCCTATTTCCATGCACTGATATGTACAGAGCTGGCTAGGATTTTTCTTTACCCCTTCAATTGGTTTTAAGCAATTCACATTGGCCTAGCCAAGGGGGTGGTGGTAGTCTTTCAAGATGGCATGCCTGTTTCCCTTATAACCCATACCTGCTTCTCTGCTACTCTTTATTATGAGCCAGATTAAGACAGGACAAAAAAAAAAAAAGACAGGACAAAGAGCCCATGCTCCACACTGTCTGCTGGGATACCAGACCCCAAAGCACTAAATACTACCTCAATAGTATAATGCTAATTACTTTTTCTGCATATCCTTCTCTCTGCATAGGAAAAAGGCAAATGCTCACAGTACTTACCTACTTCCTGAAATTCTCAGTCATTCATCCTCAAGCCACTCCTCCTTCATGACTGAATAAAACCCCAGGCTCCACCCTGGGTGTAGGCCTTTGTTCTGGATAGCCACCACCATGGCTGGACTTAGGACCCCTGGGTTCCCCATAACTATAAATATGCCTTAGTGTCTTTAGTTGCACTGGGAGTGGTAGATTGGAATTAACTTGATGGGATTCCAATAATTTATCCATGGGATTACAAATATAAACTTCCTGGACCGATAAGAGGACCAGAAAGAATTCCCTATAATCTAGGCGCACATAAATAAATCCTGATAATATAACTCAGGGAAGAGAAATACTTCGTACTGGGTATGAATCCCTTTAACCTCTGAAAGAAAAAACTCACCCCTATGGAGCCTCAAGGTTGCCACCATCTCTAGGGGACCAGGGAGAAGCAGGTGCGGCCTGGGGAGGAAGTCAGCTCAGAAGGTAGCTCACTGTGTACCTTTTTATGCTGTTTGGTGCTTGAACTATGAAAAAATCTACATAGAGAACATTTAAAACATCAATTTAAAAAATATACAGCTGAAGCACAGGTTGTAAGCATTTGGGGAACACTGAAAACATCCCAAAAGTCTGACCACATATACTTACCAATTCGAGTGAACTTGTAATTTCTACTAGAAAATGAACAACCCACATAAGAGACTACAGTATCTACTTAACCTTCCATTCTGATCCAGCACCCCACATAAACAGAGGAAAATGGGAAGTACAAGAAATCAAGAACAAAGAATGGCTTAGAAGAAAAACTTACCACTTAAAGGGGAGGGCCAGCCGACATGAGGAAAACTAGGAAAGAGCCTTGGAACCCTACCTTTTCCAAGGAGGCTGTGCTCCTTCCCTAAAGGAAGGGTGGCATTTCCCACATCCTGAACTGCCAGAGAAATGACAGGGACCATCGCTGCAGATACCATCCCACATCCCTGCAGCGAGAGCTCAGGGAGACACCACCATGGCTTCTAGATAGATTACGTCAGGGTCCGGGGAGCACTAAGGAGCCTTGAATATCACATTCCAGCTCTCACAAGTGATTTCTGTCTCGCATGCTTTGGTTAAGACTGACAATCATAAAATGGTGTCAGAGCTACACAACTTCTGCAGGACACAGTTTATGAATTTTTAGTGTATATGAATAAATGTTTCTCAATTCTGTTCAAATTCTAATCTAACTAGTCCCTGAATAATGTGTGGTCAGACAACAAAATTCACGCAATACACTATTATCCTTGTGGCAACAATTAGGAAGGCAGAAATGTCAGGCATGTCAGACCCGTGAATTTCTTAGAACCCACTCAAATCAGGGGCTTCCAGCTACCGTCCACATAAGAATCTGGACCTTCCTGGGTGGAAGATTACCCTCCTCCCACATTTTTCCTCTCTGTTCCTATACAGAAAAGGCTAAGTATCAACCAAGCAATTTCATGCTGAAACTCCATAAATAACAGACATGGCAATTCTGTATCACTTACAGTCCAGCAGCTGCTAGCTGCCTACTCCTCAGGAAAACACTCAGTTGTCCCAAGTGCTGAACAACCAGCAGAGCATCAATTTGACCCAAGGTTCCCACAGCCCTAAGAACCCTGATGGATCCAGTGCCTAAACTTCCCTCCAACTGATGAATATCCCAGTAAGACAGCTGCCAGCTGGGTCAAATTACCAACAATAATTAATCAAAAGTTACCAAGAGTAAGTGCAAGGTGGACCCGTTGTACAAAAAAATAAAAAAAATAAAAAAAAAGTTACAAAGAAAATACACTTAAAAAAAAAAAAGAAGAAGAAGATACACTTAAGGCCTAACATTGGTAAAAAGGAGCTAGGGAGGCTGAGGCAAGACAGGAACAAAAGGGAGCCTAGCCCCAGAAGCTAAGCAAGACCCTGTCTCAAAATAAAATTTAAAAAGGTCTGAGGATATAGTTCAGGGTAAAGGCCTGGGTTCAATTCCCTGGTACCTCCAAAAAAAATCATGAAACTACTGTCTCAGATAAAACTGAAAGGTAAAACAGGCTATTAAAAAGGTGTATTTGGGGCCAGCCAAATAGACTAAAGTATCTGCTCAGGCACAGGGCAGGGGCTAGGGTTCAATCCCCGGTGTGCCGTACCAGCCCCGTCCCTGGAGTACACTGACATGGCAATTGAGACTCGATGTGGTGACACGTACCTGTAATCCCAGCTCTTGGGAGGCTGTAAACAGGAGGATCACTACAAGTCCAATCTACATAGTGAGACCCTGTACTAAATACATTTTAAAAAATAAATTAAAAGGTGTAGTTAATACCTAACATTTATTGATAGTAATCTATTTGCTAAGTCTAGATCTAATTTAAAAGTAGAACTTCCAGCCCCACTGTATATTAATAGGTTTTAAATTTTTAATTTTAGACTTTAGACCTGAGGCTCATCTCCAAATTAACAGTAACTTAACACAGTATCTTTTGTTTGTTGTTTTGTTGTTATTGTTGTTATTGTTGTTGTTTTTGAGCTTAAATTCACAGTGATCCTTCTACCTCAGCCCCCTGGATAAGGAATTACAGGCATGCATCACCATGCCTGGCTCATCTAGCATTTTAAATAATAAAAACTATAATTTCACTGTAAAAATGTTCATTAAGAGCATTACAGATACTAACACCCAATATCTCTCCCCCCAATCTTACAGTAAAGAGTAGGATTACAAGAGTAGGGACTTTGAAAACAGACACACATCCCTCAGTAACTGCACCTCTGAAAACAGCATATTTCCTGCTTTGCTGGGCAGAAATAAGATTGCAGGACGTGATGCAAGAATAAACCCAGCCTGTGACCTGGCACACAGTATACAGGAAGCACCCCCGCCTCTCCACACCACTGTCCAGCCCTGCCACCTGGGCTGGAGCTCCCAACATGAGTACATACCCTGCCTGGGGGCATTAACATTACTACACAGAGAGCACTTTCGGACTACGCGCTTCATAACTGCAGCCAGAACACACTCAAGTGCTGTTGTGCCTTCCAGGGTTGAAATCTGTAAAAGCAATCCAAACTCCTTTTGAAATTCTTCGAAACACAGCCCTGAAATTTTTACTTCATATTCTTACTGCTCTTATATTCCTATATAGGTGTCTGGCTACATGTCTAAACTCAAGTTCAAATGCAGAATGGTGACAAACTTTCACAACCAAAAATGTCTGCTCTATTAGAGCACAACATACATATATGCAACACATAAGGAAACACTTTGCTGTTTTTCAAAGTGCAAAGCTCTGGGTTCCACTTCTTCAGTAAAACAAAACTCTCAAAAATTATGTGAGATATGTTGGTGGATGTGAGGTTTCTTACATAGTGGCACACTGAAGTCTGAAAATGCCTTAATAAATAAATGTGTGAGGGCTGGCCAGATAGCTCGGCAGATTAAAGCACCTGCTTAGTTAGACGCAGGGACTGGAGTTCGATCCCTAACATGCCATGCATGCTGAGACGGTGATTGAGAGTGAGCATGTGGTGTGTGCCAGTAATCCTAGCACTTGGGGGGCTGAAAACAGGAGGATCATTATGAGTCCAATCTATGTGGTGAGACCCTGTAGACCCTGCACTAAACACATACATACATCAATGTGCTTTATAAACTCAACATGAAGCCTATACTTCTGAACTGATCCAGTTCAGTTGTATGATCAACCTGAACACCCAAATAATTTTAAAACATAGCTCTTCTGAATTGTGCAGTCAAAAGAGGCACTGTTCTATAAATACTACCAAACCAAATAGTAAAAGACTCTTAGCACAGCACCTTCATAAATTACTAATTTTTCTAGCACTAATATTTTTATTCTATTGTTGATATGTAAGAAGTCACACCAAACAGACCTTTACACGTGCAAAGGGGTTTCTCATAGGTTATGCCAATGTAAGCCTCAACATATACCCTAAAAGTAGATACAATGAGCAGTATGTCCCACTTCACAGATGAGAAAACTTAAGACCTGGCGAAAACTGCCAATGCCATATTGAGAGTGTGGGACAGAATACTGGTGTCTCCTTTCCAGCTACTTATCCTCACTGCACTTAAGACTCCAAGATGAACAGTATTAGCAAAAGTGATGTAAGACAAATTAAGGCACTATTACTACTCTCAATGGTTTTGGTCCCAGAATCACACAAGAATGACTGTATCATTCAATGTATTTGCTGATGCCCTAAATTATGAAGATTCAGAATTCACTGAACGTATACAACTAAATACAGTTACAGCTATCGCTATAACTGAAAACTAGGACAGAGTAATTCATGACACTATGTTCAGAATTCAGTCACAATGACTAAGTGAAATCCGAATGACTACCATTTGGCCAGTCGTGTCAATTTTGACTTGGCCTTAAGATAATTACAAGCTTCAGTAACATCAGATTCAAATAACAAAAGCGGGCTCACTGCACTAGAATGCTTGCTTGCCTGGCATATACCAGGCCCTTAATTTGATCCCTAGCTCTGTAAATAATATCAACAGATCTTTGAAGAGTTATTTTTTTTTAAATTGTAGCCAACTGTGTTAAAACCTTCAGTATGAAAATCTGTAACACAATTTACACATTTAAATATTTCCAAAGTACTAAGAGACTATTATAAGTCATGGAAACACAAATGTCAATAATACAGTTTTACTATCAAAATAATCTACGGAAGTAAGATGTGTACACCTAATAATTATGAAATTATTACCAAGAGATAAATGCCTTAAGGGGATATGCAAACTAAAAATAGAATTTCATAAAGAAAATTCAACCCTTGTCACATGCCCAGAAAAAGCTTCATGTGAGAGGAAACACTTAAGCTAGTCCATGAGAAAATTAGCAGGACAGTCTGCACTTGTGGTACATACCAGTAATTTCAGCACTCAGGAGGCTGAGACAAGAGGATAATCACCAAGCCTTCAAGGCCAGTCTGGGCTACATGGTGAGACCAAGGCCAACCAGGGCCACACTGCAAGTCACTTTCAAAATCAGAAAGAAAGAAAAGCCTTATAATAGGTAAGGAAAGAAAAACAGCATTCAATGAAGTTGCTAGTACAGACAAAAGGAAGAAACTAAAAACGGCTATGGAGAAAGACCTAAAACTTATAGCACTGAACTTGGAAAAAAGAACTACAAAGAAAAATCATGGCTTTCCCTCACAAATGCCCGTTATCCCTTCACAAAATTCAACCTGAGCACAGCAGCAGTGTGGGCAGAAGGTAATGTGAGAAAACTTCCTTGTGGTTACAGTTCTTGACAATGACCATCCATGGGAACATGCACCTGACAGTGAGAAATGGGCTCCAGTTCTGCCTCTAAATGCAACATTTTGCATTTTAGGAAAAAAGAACAGCATTTTTCTTCTTGCAGTTTTGACCTTACTGTCAACTGAAAAGGAAAACAGAAATTAGGACCACCTCGACTAAAAACAGAAGGGAAAAGGTGTGGGCTCCCAACACATGGACCTAGAAATCATGTTCACAGTCAGCAGAGGGTACACTCAGCCAACCAGCTGTTTAATTCTGAGAAATTCTTATAACCTTCTCAGTCAGATGACAGCAAGGTCAGAGGCATTTTTTTTTTAAATCTTCAGTAAGATAGAAGAACTGAATTTTATAAGCAAAAGCATTTACCTTATTAAAAACAAACATATACAGGCATTTTTCAAGGATGAATTTTTTAAGTTATGGAGGTAAACTCTTATTTCCTCTAAAAAAAATTTCACCAATCTTATTTAAGACTGAACAGCTACTTCCTAAAATGCTTCTGAAGATTTATGGAATGCACTTACAGTAGGTTTTTTTCCCCCACACCTATGCTACTTTGTATTTTATTTCAACCCCTCTAAAGGTAGGTGCTACTTTTCAGAAAATCAATTCACTATCATTAATATTTGCTCTCTTCCCCACAAAAAAAAGGAATACACAAAATATCCTACAACATGCTGGAAAAAGGCTTAGACTTTGACATTTTAGACCCTCTCCAGAGGAGTACATTCATTACCTATGGTTACCTAAATAACTGAAGTGGCACATGTGAATATAAAACCTGATTATCCCACTGCAACTGCAGGGAAAATTAGCAAAAAAGTGCGCTCTCAGGACACTGCCATCAGGGCTGACTGTCTGCCTCCCAACACCTCCCAGCAAATTTCTCACAGCCCGTCTCCATGACGGAGCCCTGCACCGCTGCTGAGACGCACAGGATGTGCCCAGGACTTCAACAGTCTCGAGCCGACAAAACTGCCCAGGTGCAGGCCATAATGCCCTTTATCCAACAGTCTTCTCTGCAGCCCAATGCTGCATACACCGCCAGACAGCAGGCTACACACACGAAGGCTTCGGCCTGCAAGTGACACAGAACAGCACACGCCTTGGTATCATGTAAACAGCTTCATCTCTGAATCTAGTCTCAAGGGGTAGTACCAAGTACTGGGCCTGGTAGGTCAGAAGATCACTTAAAAATTCCTAATTGTGCCAAACACAGTGTTACACGCATAATCCCAATACTCTTGGGAGGCTGAGGCTGGTGGATCACAAATTCAAACCTAACCTGGGGAACTCAGCATCCTAGTGAGACCATGACTCGACACAGAAAGACAGAGAGACATGACTGGGTATGTAGCTTAGCACAAAGGTCCTGGCATCGGGGCTGGGGAAATGGCTCAGTAGAATAAGTGCTACCCTGGCAAACACAAGGACCTGAGTTCATTCCCCAGTTCCACAAAAAAAAAAAAAAGAAAAGAAAAGAAATAAGTACAGCATTAAAAGCACATCAGTCTGTATCACAAAGATCACAGCAGATTTCCAGGAAAAAAAAAAAAAGGTCCTGGCATCAAGTTCAATCCCCAATTTAAAAAAAAAAAAAATGAATTTGTAATTGTGTTTATTTTAATGAAAATCAAATTTAAGAAAAAAAAACGCATTAAAACCTTTCCTTTAGAAAATGTGCTGCTTATACACAATGGAGTACTACACTGCCATAAAGAAAAATAAACCTGAAGCATTCACAGGTAAATGGATGCAACTTGAGAACACAATGTTAACTGAAATAAGCCACACAAACAGGCCAGTCATTCTCACATGAGAAACACAAAGAACAAAATACAAAAGAGCCCCATGGGAAGTGGGGGAACGTTCAAATACTTCTCCAAACTATAGATTCCATTCTTTCAAAAATACTACCATATATGTACTAGTTGGTTTCATTTATACTACTAGTATATGTTGGCTCATTGAAAAGATTTGTATTGTTTCTTTTTTGTAAGAATCTTTTTGGTTTATGTCCTGTACTATGTAACTACTTTCAAGATAATGACATACAATATAATAACTATTGCTGTTTTCTTATTACTTATGATTTTTTTTCATAAATTTTTAAGCCTCTCCTTTAGATGAAGGGAGAAGAGGGGTGAGGTAAGAGACTGTTAAAGAATTAAGATGTGTAATGTATACATACCAACTCTCTTCAATGTAGTACCCAATGAGACCATTATATACTATAAAATGTAACAATATTATTAATAAAATCATGCAGGCCCCATCAAAAAAAACAAAAACTCTTCAACTTTAGATTTCTAGAAAACCTAGACAAGGTTTCAAGAGTTAGGCCAGCAGCTAGCCCAGCACAGTGACGCACAGTGATCCCAGCACTGAGGTGAACTGAAGCTGGAGGGTCACACTTTCAAGTCCCACCTGGCCAACTTGAGACCTGGCCAACTTGAGACCCTATCTCAAGATTAAAAGAGAGAAAGAGAGAGAGGGAGAAATGAAGGGCAGGTGGGCAAACCAGGGACATAGTTTAGCAGTAGAGCACTCTGTGGCTTGTTCCCCAACACTAAGAGGATAGAAGAAAGGCCACAAAATTGAAGACAACAACTTAGACCAAATTATGTCCTTCAGATAAGCAAACTTTTATGATTTAAAAATATTATACTGGGTGAAGACTGGCTAAGGAGTACGATACATTAGACCTAGTATCTTTAAAAAGTTTTATGAAGTTGTATTAACAATATTATTTGTAGAAAATTTCTCTTCTCCCCTCAATGTGCATATGAAAAACCACCAGGAGATATTTATTAGAGTTAGTAAAAGTCCTAGTCCTTTGGCTATATTTAGAAAGAAAAAAATAACTCAGACAAGAAAGCTCTGCTTTTGCTGTTTCTAAATACTGGGAAATGAGCCCAGAGTAAGTGTAAAGCTATGGCTTCAGCACAAGAATACAGGCTTGTAATTACACAAGACGTGCTAGATCTTTAGCCCTGCTATCAGCTAAGGTCTCATCTACAACGAGACAAAGGCACAAACAGCAAAGTGGCAAAATCCCACCCCTCCCCTCACTCTTCACGTCCACTCACCTCCAAATACCAATGCCAACTTAAAGTCACTGTTGTCATAAAGACACTCACATAACCCACCCTGCAATCATAACTGACCATTAAGAATGGCAAAATCAGGCTAGGCCAACAGCTCAGCAGTCTAAGCATCTGCCTGGCAAGTGCAAGAGCCCACGTTCATCCCCAGTACTGAATGTCATGCCAGCCCCATACCAAGCTGGCCATTGAAACAAGGCACAGTGGCACATGCACCAAATTTTAAAAAAATGGCAAAGTCAATGATTTCCAGGCTCGGGTTGTGTGCTCTCCTAATGGCATACTCTGCCCTGCTCCAGCAGCTCTCTCTGTCTGTAGGAAGCTTCTGAGAATCCCCACATACCAGGCCCACTGAGACCTAATACAGCAGGAGGAGACTGTAGGAGCTGGTCCACCAAGCAGAGGAAAGAGAAGCCACCAGAGAGCACCACAACACCTTTTATAGAACACATGCAAAGTAGGGAGGAATCAGTACTTTAACAAGCGAAATGCAAACTTGAACCTCCCAACACAAAAGCTAACAATCTTATCAAGACTCAGGGGTAACTTGGTACATATTCAGTTTAAATGTTTCCAAAACTTCTATTATAATTATTAGCAAAATAAAAGCTAGAAGCATTTACTTACAAAGGCAAAATACAAGTAGAAAAAAAAAAGGCTGGTGGATAAATAAATTAAAAAATATTTTTATTGTATTTCTTTTTTAATTAATTAATTAATTATTCGGTACAGGGTTCACTAAGCACCTCCGACTCATAGTGATCCTCCTGTCTCAGCCTCTCTAGCGCTGGGATTACAGATATGCACTACTACGCTCAGTTTTGGTGACTGGCATGGTGCACTGGGCACAACATGTGGCACTGTGGATCAAACCCAGGTCCTTGCACTTGCCAGGCAGGCGTGTACATTGCTGTACATCCCAAGCCCATCTTTTTATCTTCTATATGAGTGGATATATCACCTTAATGTGTGTACAGTATAGTGCTTATTTCTGAGGCAACAAATCTATTTTCTACAGAGCCAAAAAGCAAACAAACTCAAAAAATTTCTTCCAAGTTACTTTGCCGTGAGAGAAACAAGAATTGAAAATCTGTGACATTAGCATCATGGTGGCACACACCCGGCACTCATCTCAAGAGGAAAAAGAAAGACTGTGATCTGTACCAAGCACTAGCTCAGAGTGTGAGGCCATGGGCCCTGAGGCTCTCCAGTGTAAACTGGGGGTGATAGGTTGGAATTAACCAAACTGCAGCTTCCCTTAAGTGCTCGCTCAAGAACTCAAGCAGCTTGGTGCATGCCTGCAATCCCAGCACTCAGGAGGCTGAGGCAGGAGGATTGTTGTGAGTTTGAGAACAGCCTGAGCTACAAAGTAAGCTTAAGGCCAGCCTGAACTGCATAGTGAGACCCTGTCTCAAAAAGAGGAAAAAAAAAAAAAAAAACTCAAGCAACTGACTGCTACCCACTGAAATGTATTTCCTATGTAAATAAACCCTTAGAATGAGAACATTACAGGAGACATGTGCACATTCTGAGCAATTCACCACCCAGAGGCCAGTGCGCTGCCCAGCACTGGAGCAGGAGCACACTCTACTCCCAGAAGTGCCCAGGACCACACACTGTGAACAGCCCTAACTAAGGCAGCTCTCGAACACAGAGCATCTGTGACAGAAAATACACACACTCACCTCTAAGTGCCACAATCAGACCTGAGAGGAAGACAAGTGCTTTCCAAAGTGAGCCACCCCAACAGCTGGAAGGAGCCTGCTGAGACCTGAGCACTCTAAGTGAATGAGGGCCCATGCCACAGGCTCCCCAGGGATAGCACTGCAGAGCCACACTAGGAGGAAACCTCTGCCAGTGCCAGTGCTGTCCTATGGGGCTCTGCAGACCACACCAGTGGCACATAGCAGTGTGAAAGGAGCCAGGGACGGAGCCCGAAACATTCCCTCAGCTGAGTTCTAAAGACACCACAAAAGAGTGCTACTACCTTCTCCCTGGGGCCACCCGTGGTCTGCTCACCCCAAACTAGAGAACGAAGCAGTTTGCTAGTTGTGTCCCAAGATACACAGGAATTCACTGATCGACCACTGGTATTTACTTCCTATATGTAGAAGTCCATACTAGATCATAAGTTTTCAGAATATTTTTATGGAAAAAAAAAAAAAGTTTACTGTTCCACCTCTTTTGTCTAAGATTAAACAAGGTGGCCTCCCCCAAAAGTCCCACTTCTGGGCCATCAACAGGTGTGTGAGATAAAACAAGAACGACTGGCCAGATCATTGGCTCCACACCACACGTGGGACCAATCCTGAGGCTGGTCAGGCCACCATCTGGGACTTCCTAGGAAGGCAGGGAGGGATTCTGCAGATTCTTAGCCTCTGAAAATCCAAAAAAGACAGCCAGCATTTCTGAACAGAAAATTCAAGTCTCAATGCTTCAAAACTCAAAATTTTGAGCTTATTTACTGATGGCACATTGGCACACACTAGTAATCCCAGCTACCTAAGAGAATGAGGCAAGAGGATGACAATTTTGAGGGAGCCTGGATTACAAAGTGAGATCATGTCAAAAAAAGCAAAACTTTTATTAGAGTTCCACACAACAAAATTTTGTTTCATTCACAAAAACACTTAAAATGCTATGGTGGACTGACTGCTGGTGTTCAACTTATAATACCCAGCTGAACAGAGTCAGCATGGCATTGGATGTGATACACCCACTTGAGGACTCTGGCCAGCAGGATGAAAGTGGAAGTGAAGAAGAAAACAGTGCTGTTGATCCTCCTGGAGAAGCTTGTTACACTGGTTTTCCTAATGTGAAGTTGGCTGTTCGCATCATCGGAGCAGTACGGGTCCTCACAGTCGCTGAGGATGGCTGTGGTTCTCTTCCGGGGAGCTCTAGTCTTTATCTCGAGCATCTCAACCTCAGTGCAAATTCCTCAGCCTGCTGGCACAGATCCTTCACCCATGGGCACACACTTCTAGCTTCCACCACTGACCTTGGGGCCTTCCTAGGGCAGAACCTTGGTACAGACTCACATGGAACATGGCTGTGGGCTCCAGGCCTCCAGCTAGATTCATTTAGGACACTGCTGTGGCTCTGGGCTCTGGACCCCCAGCTGGAGTCTCTGGGTCTCCAGTGCACGGACAGATCTTTCGCACTCCCCTGCGTTTGATTTCTTGGGTGGATGTTATAAAGTAATCCTTTTAGTTGTGTGCCCTGTATTAAACTGCTTCCCTTACAAACCCTTAGTACAACAAATGATATATAAAATAACCTGTGGGCTATATGTGTGAAAGGCATGTATGAAAATACTAAATGAATTCCATGTTTAGACCTGAGTCTCACCTTCAGTATATTTCATTATGTATGGTCAAATATTCGAAAATCCAAAAAAAATCTCAAATTCAAAACAAGTCTGGTTCCAACTTGTTTGGATAGGTCATACAGCTCTTCCACAAGGAAGATTAAATGTCAAAATTAAAAATAAAAGAGGTTAAAAGTAGAAGGCAATGAAGTGGATGTTAAATGTTATTTTAAGTTGCTTCTCACTAAAACCTTATGAAATAAAAAAGTTACTTAGAATACGTTTTAATAATAGCTTACTTTTTCTCAAGTTTTACAGGTGAATCAATATGCAAAGCAATATCTCACTATAGCATAATCTAGTTCTAATAATATCCCCTAATTTAATGTATTTTTATATAAGTAATTCTACAATTAAAAATAGTCAAATCTATTAAAATGGTCAAGGCTAAGCTCTCTAGTAGCAATACAATCCAGATTAGGTCCAGATATAAAAACTGAATTTTATTTTATAATTAGGTATGTCATTAAAATTACTCATCATGAGAAGCAAAATCTCAATAACTGCATAGTAAAACAAGTCACAAGAGCTCAGAGAATAAATTCACACACCCTGTTAAATGCCAATGAAAACCTCAAGTAAAAGTTTCGGAAGACTAGCACAAAGAGGATTAAACTTGTAGGGAGGAAAGTGCCTATCAAGTAAAAATAACTGCACAACAAAGTTACTTATTTCTATAAAGTACTTATTACAGAAGTTGCACCAAAAACTACTGCTCCTTTTCAGTTTTTATTCAACTTCCTAGTAATACACGTATATAATTACTTTCTTCCTTGTAACCGTCAACTCTCAGGAAAGCTAGGTCAGTACACATGTATCAGCTCCAAATCTGTGCTAAGCAGATGCTTAGCACTCAGCTGACATGAACAGCAAGATGCAGCCCAATAAACTACATATTTCAAATTAACCCATGTTACACAAACTAAGATCCTCTCTTAGACTCCAAGTTCAGGTACATGCTGTTTTCCCAACAACACAAAAATAACTTAGGAGAACAGGATGAAGGTGTATGAGCTACATTCCCAGCCCTTTCTATGCTGAGATGGGGCCTCACTAAGTACTAAACTGGTGGGGCTGGGCTCAAACCTGTAGTCCTCCTGCCTCCACCTCTCAGAATGCTAGGATAACAAACTATCTCCACCAGGTCAGTACTTTAAGGACAACAAAGAGCCCCTGCTCTCCAATAACATTTCTAGTTATTAGCTGCTGATAGAAAGCTGTTTATCCAATGCCACAACACAATATCAAAACCTATTTAAAACCAATTTAATTCTGTAAATTTTGAATACAATCATAAAAATCCCATGACTAAAGATCAATTATAGCCGGGCATGGTGGCGCATGCCTGTAATCCCAGCACTCCGGAGGCTGAGGCAGGAGGATTGTTGTGAGTTTGAGACCAGCCTGAGCTACAAAGTGAGCTTAAGGCCAGCCTGAATTGCATAGTGAGACCCTGTCTCAAAAAAGACAAAAAAAAATAAATAAATAAAATAAAATAAAGATCAATTATTTTAAGGACCTAGTACATATTTAAATGTTTAGCAGCAAAGCTAATCTTGTATAACATCCAAAATGAAGCCATTTTTCCAAAATATAAAACTTTATAATACTCAACAAAGAAAGCTCTAGACAGCTTTCTTTGATATTTATTTTATATATAAATTATGTATTTATTAAAACTACTGATTTAGCTTGTGGGAGAAATGTTATATTGAAATCTTAATATCCCACAAAAATGACAAAGTATTCATATTACTATAAGCAGAAATATCAGAATGAAGTAAAACTCTCAGAATTTTAATATATTTAAAACAAAAGAGACTAAGAAAATATCTTAAGTTTGTAAAATTTTAAACCAACAGATGAGATGTTCAGAACCCAGTTATCACTTGGTATCATTCAGATTACTTGCAATGCTTATAAGTAAAATTTATACGTAAGACCCACCTAATTTTTTTTTGTTGTTGTATTTTAGGGAAGGGTCTAAAGAGTGCTCAGGGTCTCACTACTAGATAGGACTAGCCTCCCAAGAGCTGGGATTACAGGCGTGCGTCACCACACCCAGTCTCAATCGTCCTCTCAGGATCAAAGCCCTGACCCCTGCACCTGCTTGCAGGCATTTTAATCTGCTGAGCTATTTGGCCAGCTCTTGTACCTAAATACTTTTATCCTACTTAAAAGACTGAAGCCCAACAGTATACCTACTCAAACCCAAGGTCAGCACCATGATCCCATGACTGTAGCTGTGTTATGGTAGCACTGATTCCATGGAGCTTTCAAATCTCCCAGAATCTCTGTATCACCTTATTACTAGCACCTATTTCCTGTACAAAGTATAGGGACAGCTGTTAACTTTACTTTTCTTCCTGTCATTCTCCACTATCCAGGGTAAAAAACACTTTTGCAGCCTCCTCTGCAGCCAAGAGTCACGTGGCACACAGCTTGGTCCAATCAAAATTTAAATTAAAAAAAAATTTAAAACCCACTTAGCAAGAAAAGGATTTTCAAACTCCCCTTCTTCTCTGCTTGGTGGCAGGGCTGAGACTGGAGTCACTGACTAAGCAGAGGTGTGGTCCCTGCAGTAGCACAGGCCTTGCACTGCATGGACTCGGCAGCCCAGGGCACACGCAACCCAGCAGTGGATGCTACTGGTCACACCTACCTCATCAGCTCATGAGCCATTCTGGTGAGTGAGCCCTGAGATCTACTAATGGCTGAGTGTATGTATGAGGAAACAAGAGCAGAGCAGTGAGTATGAATGAAGTGCACTGCACACCTGAGACAATGGCAGGGGCTTTAATATGCAGTTTTATGTGATCTTTACAATCTTATGAGTTTAGTAACGGCACTGTATCTACCAGTGGAAAAATTTTGCTCAATATTTTTATAGAAGCAGAGTATTTAGGGCCAGCAAGATAGTTCAGTGGTCTAAAGCGCCTGCTTAGGCAAACCTAGTGCAGAGACCAAGGTTCCCCAGCATGTGGCACCATTCTGTCCCCCAGGGCAGGCTGAGCTGGCCACCAAAAAATAAAAAAATTAAAATTAAAAATTAAAAAGCAGAATATTTAAAACAAAGGTGGGGTCAGGAATATAGCTTAGTGCACAGCACCTGCCTGGCAAGTGCAAGTCCCTGAGTTCAATTCCTGGTACCAATAAATAAATAAATAAATAAATAGCAAACCTTATTTACTCCAGAACTGACCCCCTGGTACCAATAAACAAACAAACAAATAAATAGCAAACCTTATTTACTCCAGAACTGACCCCTCCTATTACTGTAATAGCATGCATCCTTCCGTAAATAAGAACAGAGGATGTCTCACATCATGTATTCTGACTTTTACAGCAAAGTCTGGGGCCATCAAAGCACACAGTGTTTACAGGCTGCGATGCCTCATACCGGGACCCAACACACTACACCTGTGTGACTCCACGCCTCAGCCTCATTATAAGAAACACAGCAATATACACACAGTATTCTGTGAGCACAATCAAAACCAAGGCTGCAACATCGCCATTACACAGAACACAGAAGTGGGGGCCGCCCTTTCAGAGTGACAAGGCTTTGCCATACTGTTGTGACACAGGCACAAACCACACCAGAGAGCAACTCCACTGCGCCAACTTGAGTCAATGAGTTAGGGAGCCCACGTATGGGCTTAAAAAAACACTTGGGTCTCTAAGTACACTGTGTTTAAAAGAAGCCTTTGTATCCCAAGCCCATGCATTAAGCCTAAACACTGTAACATACAGTAATGTATTTAATATTCACATCATTGAGTTTGGTAATGTATCTACCAAAAGTAAAATTATTAACCATCTTTTTTACAAAAAAAAAAACGTAAAATAGTTAACCTTATATGTGTATGTATTCGTTTCAAATTTTCTTCAGCCAACACACTGCCTCAACCATTTCACTCACAGTCCAATGTGTACAAACAAAATATTTAGCTAAGAGAGTACGGGTCTTCATAAGAGTAAAACATCAATCATAACTGAAAAAAAAAATTTTTTTCCAGAAATAATTTAGTAGCTCCTTTCCAGGGGTTCAAATTGCTCGAAAACTATACTTCCAACTAAGCGTAACACACCAGTATTCCCAGACCTCTGTGAAACTGCAGGAGGATTACAAGTTCAAGCTTAACCTGAGCAACTTAGAGACTTGGCAAGACCTTGTCCCATAGTCTGATTTTTAAAGTAAGCAAAATAACATTGTTTAGATAGTCAAATTTCATTCAGTTCCCCCTTCTGTCACAACCTCTCACTATACCTGGCCTCCATACTTCCGTCATCTCCAATCCGCTCCGGCCATAGCATTTCCCCATCATTCACACCATCAACACTTAAGGAATAATGGGCAGTTGTTCTATATCAAGTGTGATACTTTGTCCACTTACATATACGTATATTTCTAAAGCAATAACACCAGAGTGCACATGTACCTCAGTAGTAAAGTGCTTATCGAGCTTGTACAATGCTCTGGATTGGATCCACAGTACCACAAAGACAAAAAGAGCTGTTTCCTTTGCAGCACACCCAGTTATAGGACACACTATGTTAATATGTCTCACGTCTGACAATGTGAACTCTTGATCACCAGCTGACATGTGACTCACCCTTCTGTCCAGCCCTGTAACTTGCCTGCTCATCTTGCGGTAGCCTTTTCAGTTGTCAGAACTGCTACAGTTTTATTACACTGCTTGTGTCCCAGGGTTGGGGGCTACGGAGGGAACTCAGTGAAGCCCTGCCTCAAAGTTTTACAAGGGCTGGTAATGTTCAGTGAGAAGGTCCTGGGGTTCAAATCCCAATGTCACCAATAAAAGAAAAGAAAACCTTTACTTTACTTAATAATGGCTGCAGAATACAGGAGCAGTAATGCTGGCAATTCTGAAACTGTTCTACCAGTTACTGCTGTTCACCTCTTAAGGAGCCTAAATTTGTCAGCACATGTGTGTGCAATGCAGCTCACAGAGATTCAGCAGTAGCTGCAAGTAAGGGCACCCAGAGGGCTTTAGAACACAAGCCCTGCAGGTCAGGGTCCTGTGTGCATCCGTTAGGCTTCTTCTAGGTTGTGTTAATCAAGAAAGCACCTCAACTGGAGATCAATTTTTTTTTTCAAATGAGAGATCATGATAAGGCGAGCTTATTGCTTTTCTTTCCACTAATATAAATTCACAGAAAACAAATCTATATTGAAATATCCCAAAGAGTTATATTATCACAACTCTTGCTCATTCAAAACCTCTTTATCTTTGGTCTGTTTCATACACATTTCACAATTCTCTCATTGTCACTACGGAAATCCATCTCACCTTGCCCACCACAATCCTTGACATTGGTATTTAAAGAACTCCAGTCCAAGCCATTTAATGACAATAGCAAAAATCTGTTTTAACCAAGAGGCAATAAGCCTTAATTATGCTGAGGGAAAAGAACCAAACCCAAAAGGTCACACACTGTTATGATCCCATCTATGTAACACTTCCAAAATGACAAACTTACACAGACCAGGCTGAAGGGTGTGGGGTGAGGACAGTGGCTGAGCTACAAGGGCAACAAGAGCGCTCCGCAGTGCAGGAAGTCTCCTGGGCTGCATCAGTGCCAACCGCAGAGATGTGACGCTGCACTCTACACCAACAGCAGAGATGTACTCCTGCACTGCACTATAAGAACCTGCAGCATAAAGATACAGGACTCTGAACGGCCTCTCACAACTCAGGTGATCTACAAGTATGTACCTCAAAGTACAAAGTTTCACATATTGATGATAATAGAAAGTCATTTGTTCTAGAATAAATTTCAGGAAAACTCGGATAACCACCACAATAATTCTCGTAGGCAAACTGGCCATTAGCTTCTAAGAAAGTTCTTCTCAGTCTCTCGCAATGAGCACATAGTAATAATTCTTATGTAGGTCCCTTCTTATTTGCTAGTATGTTGAAACAGAACACAAGCCATGGGATAGGGGAGAAAGTGAAAGGCGTCCATGACAGGTAACCAGAGTGAGTGCTGACTTCTCAAGGAAACCACCAAATGGAACATAATGTGAACATTTAGTTCAATTCATTTAGCTGATATTGAACACTCAAGAAATTCCAAAGCTCCCCAATTTGAAACATTACAGGGTTTTGTCCAAAGACAAAACCCTTCCTGTCACTGCCTCACTGTTCTGACACACTTTTCAGGTCCAGTGAGTATGAAACATAGAAACAGCTAAGCCAAGACAACATAAGATGCAATAGCTAAGCTTTCTCCTCCACACACCCTAACTCCACCAACGGCACACCAAACATTAATCCCTTTACAACCAGGAGGAGAAAAGGAAATATATGAATGAGATAATAAACACACAGTTCATGCAGGTTAGTAAGCCATGGTGAATAAGCTCAGGAGACAAAAAGTGGATTTTTTCAAAAGATAAGAACAGCTTAAACATTGTGGCCATCAGCTTTTCTCCCTATAAGAGGTAACATTATAACCAGTGAACTAACTTCATATGTGTATTGTAAGCCTACAAAGAACATTGTATCTACCATAAATTGCAGCTCCTCCTGATTTACCAACATTAATCAATTTCAACCAAGAAAATGAGTGGAAGCCTGCTGGAGGCCTGGATGTCATGGCCCAGTGCCACAGGTGCAGGCAGAGAACTGGCTGGGCCAAGTGGGGGTGCCCAAAGGGACTCTTCCTGGCCATGGGGTGAGCTCCCAGTGCTGCCACTGGCATGCTGAGTAGAAGCTAGAGTCTCTGGCCAGCCCGGTCAGGCACCAGAAACTTTAAAAACTCTAGCCCTTCCTCTCTGGAAGTTTATTGTCTCAGGTATTTGTCAGTGGCAGAACATAACTAACACAGGGATAAAGAGCCATTCTCAGAGACTGACTCTAGTCCCTACATTGGCTACCTACAGTAAATGTGGCTTTTTATGAATAAATAAATCACTTCCCCTTAAGAGTCTTCAATGCTCCCAAACATTACAGATTAAGGAATGCTATTAGATTTAGCACAATTTCCAGAAAAAGCAGGTAAAATTGGCCCCCTCCTCCCAATGGTCGATTTGCATTTTTTATTTTATGATGGTGACAAAGTGATCTAGGCACCAGATTCAAACTTCCCTGGGCTACAATGTGTGGCATGTGACAGTGCTCTCTCCAGACCTGGAAGTGACTCATCACTCTCATGGCCACTGTCACCAAGCATAGCACAGTAGGCCAGTAAGCTGCAGGTCTCCCTCAGGTCAAACGTAGTCAAAATGTAACTCATCGTAAGTGGGAAAGACTGTATTCCATGTTAGATTTTCAAATGCTCACATAATAAAGGTTATCAATCATTTAAGGTAAAAAAAGTAAGTAAAAAAAGAAAAAAAATATTTTTTAAAAAATCAAGAAAATTATACTCAACAACTTATATTCTTTTTCTGTAAACTAGGAAATGCCGGTCATTTTCTGGCCCGCCACCAGGCTGTCCCACCAAATGCATATGTGGCCTCACACAGTAAGTACCTGCTACCACAGACACACTCAGCAAGCCCATTCCTCACCTCTCCCTGTGCCACAGCTCAAGAGTCACATTGGGTTCTAGATGAATTCTTGGCCATCCCTGCTGTGCTCCACACTAGCTCCACCTCTCTCCATTCTTCCCCACTCCTCCCCACTCCTCCCCAGCAGAGTAGAATGCCAACCCACTCTGCTGGGTGGGTCTGGAACCCTGTTTCCAACATCTGTGCTTCCCAAGCCTCAACATACACTCATCAAAGAAGTTCAGCGTGAAAGTACGTTATTTGCCACCAACGTGCCACAGCCACTCACAGGAAGGACACTGCATTCCTTA
The DNA here is from genome assembly GCA_004027165.1 of Ctenomys sociabilis. Classification (NCBI taxonomy): domain Eukaryota; kingdom Metazoa; phylum Chordata; class Mammalia; order Rodentia; family Ctenomyidae; genus Ctenomys; species Ctenomys sociabilis. The sequence goes on from PVKA01001520.1 coordinate 128,891, forward strand.
AGGGACATGTGCTTCCTTTTCAAATTCCTTTTCAATTATTAATGTACTTAAACCCATAAGGCAACCTCCAGAAATGAGGAAATTACTACTAAAATTGGAGTGAAGAGAAAAAGTATGCTACAGAATGTAGGTATTTCAGAGCCACTGCCTATGGCCCGTTTCAAAGTTACTTGGACTTAAAATTTACAAAGTAACAACTTCTTTTAAAGTTTTCATTTGTAAAGCAGAAGCAGTCTCTAGCCAGAAGGCTAGCCTACCAGAAATACAATCCCAGCACTTGGGAGGCTGAGGCAGGACAATCACCAATCAAAGTGAGCCTAGATTACATAACAAAAGCCTGTCTCCAAGAAGAAAATACATAAATATCTTAAATAAATATCTTAATCTTAATATCTTAAATATCTTAGATAAATATAATCAGTGTCTATCTGAGACATATCTCATTCTTCCTTCTGTGACCTGAATTTCAAAACTCCTCAAAGGGAAGATCCTAAGAGGTCATTTAAATCCCCCAAAATGAAACTGTTTACAGATCAACAAGAGTACTACAAAAGTCTGAGCCCAACTTGGGCAATGTAGCACTTAGCAAGACTTGGTCTCAACATGCAGAAAAGAGCTGTAGGTATATACCTCGGCACAAAGCCCCGAGTTCCACCTCCAGTACCACAAATAAGAGTGAGAATGTGTTTTCTTAGGAAGAACTGAACTTTGTAGTCAGTGCATCTTCCCCTCCTTATTGGACAGCAAAATCATTCATGAAATGACCGTGAGAGGAGACTGCCACTGGCTTTGTTTTTACTGTATGTTCCCTTATTAGGGTGTAAGGAGCAAATGCTACCAACCGAGCAGTACTGTTATATGACCCCTACAGTCTGAAAAAGCTGGTGTTAGCAGAGTTTCACCGAGTTCTGCAGACAGACCCTCAGCCAGGCACATAAAACCAATTACACACCGTTAGTTACTAAATGCTGTATGCGTTATCTAAGGGCTTTGAAGTATATGCCGATTTTGCAAAATAATGTTAATTTTTGCCACAAATTTAAGTCCTCACTTATTCAGTGACATGCTGACACAGAGTGAAATATTTTAGTTATAAATGTGATTTTAACCAATAAATTCACACATTGTTATGGGATTTAAGGGCTTGGGGATCAAACAACCATTTCTCCAGGCGACACACTTCTCAATCTGATGCCAGTGTGTACCATGGAATAAAAAAAAAAAAAAACTAAGAAACAAATATTACTAGAGCCAATCGAGATAAAATAAAGCAAATAAACTGGGCACCACGCCACAAAAAAAAAAAAAAGAGATAAAATAAAAATATACACTGCCAAATTTAAAAAAAGAGACTATAAACAATAGCAAAAAGAAAAATCAAATGGAAAATTTGACTGTAATACACACAATTCTCCCCCTAAATTTGAAAGTTAAATATTTGTCAGATGTGCTCATTTGTGAAAATTCTTACAATTTCAAGTTCTCTGGACTAAAGGTTGTTTTATTTGCAGGACCCCTCATTACAACACAAGACACAAAGTGTAATGAGTTACTTCACAAAGAATTGGGCCCTCTGCTCTGACAGAAACCCTCTCCGCAGACACCTCCATGAGCTGCACCTCAACCAAAAGGCCCATGAAATGGTAACAGTTGACCTTACTGACCAGGACGGATGAGAACTATTTTATACATTCCATGTTTATTTTTGGTTTTTTTTACACATTCCAATTTTAAAAGTAACTTTTACAACTAGCCAAAAACTCATAAACTAGGTCTTTTAAACAATTTAGCAATCAATGTTCCACCTGAAAAACTAAAAGCATTAAGCATTTAAAAACACTTGACAAGCAAGTTCAAGGAACCTGAATTTCACAAGGTAACAAGTTTAGAGAAATCTTTTTTTGGTATAAAACCTTAGGAAAGTAAAGCTATTTGTAATTTATTTACATATTTTACTTCATTAAATTACTTTGATGACAATTCTCATTTGGTCAAAGACACAAATCCAAACAGGTGAATAAAGCAATACTCTTCTTCAACAGAAGTGCATTTAAAATTACCGCATCGGAAGAATGTTTCTTATTCATTATTTTCAAGATTGATGTATGTTACTTTACAAAAGTGCCCCACCATCTAGAACTCAGGTTTACAGACACACAGATCTCACAAACACTGGATTAATAATGACCTCTCTCCTCCTCTTATAGTACCAAGACAAACTTCAGTATCTGGATCTGAATAGCTTAAGCCCACTTCACAGGCAGACCTGAAAAGCTCTTAATATGCGAGTCCCTGAGACTCTCCCACCCAAGTCTCTTCTCTACACTTCTTAGGTTACAGTAGGGACATCAAGACTGCTTCCAGGCAACTGACTGACCTAAATACAGAGTTTGGAGGAGGTACAAAGCTGCTCTGTTCAATAAAAATGTCTTAAAAATTTTGAATTTAACCAAAACTTCTGTACTGTATAATTTTTTAAGCACCTTCTTTGGACTGTAACAAGACTCACAAACTTCATCCAGTGTAAAGCACCAAAAGGCTCCACAACAAAATTCTAATTCATGTTCCTCTGTCCATGACACCGAGCTTATCTAACAGGGCTATTTCAATTATTTCATTAAGTTCTAGCTCTGGTGAGCTCCTGAGAGCAGACAGTCCTTACAGAAAACTTTGCAGCCCTGCATTAACAAGGCCCAGCACTTTTCTACCTTAAGTTTCAACGTTCTAGAAAATGAATGATTTCTGACAAGATGGAAAACACATTTCAAAACTACTTTCTCTTTAGGGCCATAAATAAACGTGGAAGTTTGCATTAGAGAACTAGAAGATGAATGATTTCTGACAAGATTGAAAACACATTTCAAAGCTACTTTCTCTTTAGGGCCATAAATAAACATGGAAGTTGGCATTAGAGAAAAGCCCAATGAGCTTCCAAGTCATTAGCGCTGGAAAGTGACGTTCTCAACGTTGGGTGGCCTGTAGGTTTGGGGATCTGAGGCTGAGGCGGGGCACTTCGCGGCATCAAAGGACCCTCCAAGGCTGGTGGTGACTGGCCACTCCTGTCTCTGTTTTCCAAGACTGGCACGGCGTAACAGTTCCTTTATTCAGCACAGGCCTCGGGCAGTCACACAGGAGGTTTTGTCTAAGTCTTCTCGCCAGCTGATCCATGCCCTCACCTGAGTTTCACTGGTTGTTACTCCTCTAACTAATCAGCCAAGCAAAGCACCCTCCCCAGCCCTTCCTTTCCACCCGTCTCTGATGTCACTTTCTGAAGAGCCCCGAAGCAGGTTCTAATATTTTCAGCTCAAGAGATTTCACCAGCAGTTAGAACACGGCTGAGAAACTTGCTCTTCCTCCATCCTTCGGCCAGGAATGTGCACTTTCCGTTGCAGTGGACAGCTGCAAGTGGACAGCCTAAAACAAACGCTGGAGGAGGAAGGAGCTCTGGGGTCGGGCACACCGAGGCAGGGACAAACCACCCATGATCCTGCACATGTGTCAGGCAAAACGAAAACCCAAAAACAGTACCAGGTGCCACTCTCGGGCTCTGTGCAAAGGCGGCGAGTGGATCCAATTCTACTTCACTTCTTCCTCCCTGTGTTAAATAATCTTGTCAGAGAATGAATGAGTATATGGATCCAAACACAGCATCCAACATCTAGGCAGAACAAAGCAGCACCTCCTGGGCACTAACCCCCCACGTGCCCGCGTCGCAAGTCCAGGACTTATCCCCATCAGGATGGCCACAGGAATCCCCTGGGGCACTGTCCCAAAGCACAGGAATACGCGTCATTATCCAGTCAGTAAAAGCAAAGAAAATTCAACCACTACCTTTTCAAAAATTGTCCCCGTTACAGCCCTCACCCACCTCGTCAGCAATCCCTCCACTTCAATCCGGGAATGAGAAACCCAAGGGTAAACAAACGTACAAAGGTTAACAAACTTATCTAATTTTGACAAGGTTGTGCAACAGCGAAAGAATCCGCAGGATGCCCTTCCTGGGGATGTTTTCCAGCGCGCCTGCCCTGCGGTTGGGGCTGCAGCTCCAACTCAAATCACCGGCCTGGCTACTCAACTTTTTGACCCCTTTCACGGAAAACAGCTCCCGTTTTCGAAAGCGTGAACATTAAGTAAACACACAAACACTCGCGCGGCTCGCTTCGCAAGGTCAACAGGATTTGTCTCGCACAGAGCCACAAGTTTCCTCCCAGCCTCTCCGAACTCTTAGCCCTAGGCGGCAGAGCACGCGCAGGGGAGGTAGGGGGCACAGAACGCACCCCGAGATCCGGCCCCGCGCGCGGCCACGGGGCGGGAGAAGCCGGGCGCGGGTCCGACGGGGCGGAGCGCAGCGCGGGGGCCTCACCTGCGGGGTGCGCTCGGCCGGGTTCTTCATCACCGCCTGGCGGAAGCTGTTATCCACGTAGGACGCCATGGCCCGCGGGCCGCCGCAGCTCTCGCCGCCCGCCGCGCTCGCAGGGGAGAAGCGGCCGGCCGCGGCTTGGGGCGGGCGCGGCGCTGGGCGGGGCGGGCTGTGCGCGGGTCGCTCCGCCTCCGGCTCGGCGCTGCGGCCGCCGGGCGCCGGGCGCCGCTCAGGGCCGGGCGCTGCGGAGCGCGCGCGCCGCGGTGGCCGCCGCCGCGCCTGGTCGCCGGCTGCTGGGCCCGGCCGCGCCCCCCGACTGCTGCTGCATCCCACCGGGCCGCGCCGCGCCCCCGCCCATGGGCCCCGGCCTGGCCCGCGCGGCTCCGGCCCGGCTCTCGGAACTTCGCTGTCGTTCAGCTGAGGGGACGGGCTCCGGCGGCCGCGGGCGTCCGAGACGGCGAGCTAGTGAACGAGCGAGGAGCCCGAGTGCGTGTGTGTGGGAAGCGGCGACTCCCTCCTGTTCCTCCGCCTCTTCCTCTGCCCGCGCCTCCGCGGCTGCCCCAGCCGCTCCTCAGGGAGGAAGCGGCCTCCAGGGCTTGTTGCTTTGTGCTGCAACCATGGTGAGCACCGAGTGACAGGCCGCCGGACCAATGCGCGGCCGTCGCTTCACGGGGGAGTGGGACGGGCCTACGCCGGCCCCGCCCCGCGCCTCCCTGCGCACGCGCTGAAGAGCTGCGCGCCGGACCGCGGGTTGTCGCGCCCGGAGGGAGGAGACGGCTGGGGCGGCGCCCGGGCTCCTGAGGCCTGAGGGACGACACCGCAGTCCTCTCGGAGCTCAGCCCACTCGGAGTTACGACGGGTGCCCAGCCGGGGACGCCACGACTCCCTGGTCTGGTGGGGACCAGGCCACCGCGAGGGGCTGGGCCGGCGGAACCAAACCCCTCCCCCGCGGCCTGCTTGTCACCCAGCGCGCGGGCCCGGCCGGGCCAGCGACCCACTTTCAGCGCAAGACACCCGTTTTGTTTTTTGGCCCTACGCGTACATGTCTGTTTTAGTGTCTGCGTGGAGGCGGAGAAAAGGCTCGTTTTATTTATGACCTACTACATTGAGCTTTTCAAAGAATGTCAAACGTGTTTTTTCAACATCTAATCTGTTTAAACCCTTGGAATAGGTTGTCAGCTTGTTTTGGGGTCCCTAAGTCACCTGAGGGACAGTAACAGATTTGCGTGGTTGCTTAGAGAATGACCTGTTATCTCCCAACCTTGGGACATGAGGTAAGTTGGGAATTTTACATACAAATCCTTTTTATATAACTTTTACTGGGACTGCCCTTCCTTTCCCCACCTCCACCCCCAGCATTGGGGTTGAACCTAGGCTTTTCAAAATGAGTTGTACTAGGCTGGGAATTTAGCTCATGCACACAGCACCTGCTTGTCTGACTTGAGGTCCTGTTATCCTCCCCACCACCCGCGCAAAAAAAAAAAAAAAAAAAAATGAGCAGCATTTTCAGCTTTATTTTCGGGTTGGGGGAAATAACCTCACCACAGTTGCCTATGCTGGACTCAAATTTGTGATCTTCCTGCCTCAGCCTTCTAGAGTGCTGGAATTACAGCATGTACCACAACACCTAGCCCTAATATTTCGTCATCTCTTAGTGAACACCAACATCAAATTCTCTGAGGTAAACCACGTCACAAGCAAAAAAATTTAGCGCTGTTACTGAAGAAGGGGGTGGAGTTCAAATCCAATGAAGTGAAAAAACCCGCCTGACACCTCCATCTACTGTCTGTAGACACCTCAGAATAAACAAAGTGTAGACCAGGTTCCTTTTCTCCTGTCCCACGTGTTCCATTCACAACCTTCAGCCCTTAGCCAGCTAAAAGAACCTGTCATCTCCCTTGCATTTTTTCATTGACGCCCTACAAAGGTCTGTGAGACCTGTGCACTCAGCCTTCCAAGCATCAGGCCTGCCCTCAGTCTGTGCAAGTTCTGCTGACATGACCTTGCTCCAGACCTGTACAGCTTTAGCCTGCATTCCCTCCCTCTTTTTCTATCCTTGCCTCCAATAGTTCATCTTCAATGACTGGACCAGGGTGACTCTGCTCAGCCCCTGCCCTCCCCCATGACACTCAGTGTGAGAGCTGAGTCTTGACCAGGGACTTGGTCCCTGACCCCTTTTAGCTCCTCTCTCCACTCCCATCTCTTACTGCTCTGCTCCCTATTGATTTGCGGAGGCATGTGAGACCCAAGGGGGTCAGGAACAGTGGGCAAATTCCCATATACTGTCTTTTCCACCCTGCACTCCTTCCACTGTGAATTGTCTTTCCACTGCCCTGAACACTTACACCCACCAGCCCAAAGAAAGAACAACACTCAAAAATATCCAAAAAGTAACATGCTGTTTCTCATATCCTTCACATTCAAGACTCATTTTCCCCAGAAATCCACACCTAAGCATTCTCTTCCTGGCTTTATTTGCTACTGTCTAATGACATATATTTTAGATTTTCCTCTCCCTCCACTGTAAAGTAGGCTTCTAAAGCCAGTGATTCTCATTCTTTCTGTTCACTGTGATATCTGCAATACATGACAGGCATTTGACAAATAGGGATCCAAGACATAACACGTAACTGTCAAGTTATTTGGTCACTGAGATTGTCACACATGTGTTCCCACTGGTATCCCTTGGTTGGGGAGAAGAGGCTGGAAGAGGAGATTAACCTCTTTGAGCCCATTTTCTGTTCTACAAAAAGGAAATAGATTTGCATAATCGAAGATTTGTGAGGATCACATATAATGTGTGCAGAGTCTCTTACGCAGCACTGGAACCACAGTACATACTCACCAGATGTTGGTTATTTTCAAGATCATTCGCATCATCCCCACCCTTTGAGGTTACTGGAACAGTTATTATCCTCCTTACGGATGAGGAAACTGACAAAATCGGCTGTGTGACTTGCCCTAGTTCTAGACCTGCCTTTAACTTTAGAGGTCTAGAAAGAGCTAACAAATGTACTCACACACCCTATCATAAATCCCAAGAGCTACAATTTAATGTGGGAGGTAGAGGTACTGTTGCAGTGAGTATTAGCTTCTGGTCTGCATTTTGCATCCCCTTTTTGTCTGGGGGCTCCATCATATGGAGCAGAAGTGACTGTGCCTAGGGTGAGCCAGCATCCCATCCCCCACAAGATCCACCCCTTTATCATTCCTCAGACCAGGTTGAAGCCTTGGAAAAGCCTGGAGTGGAAGAGCAAATGAGGCTTCTCACCTTCCTATGGTGGGGGGGAGGCACCCCCAAAGCAAGACCTTGGGCAGCAGTTCCTCTGAGCCAGAGTTCAGCCAGATGGCCATGAATTCTGTTTGCAAATCAACTCTTTGCTTTACTCTGAGTGTTGCACTGTGATTCTGTACTGTGACTGGATTGAACTTGACCCTGGGTAAGTTGTGATAGATAAGTGTCTTATCCACCAACAAAATGATTAATTCCATGTCAACTTCTAAGGTGTCATTTAACTTCAATTAAACCTAATTTTCCCACCATGTATAATCTTCCTCTTTACATATGCCAACAGTGCTATCAGTGCTCAGTATCTAGGATACCTGATACATGACATGTGTTGGTGTTTTATTAACATTTGAGCACCTGCAGTGCACTACCCACAACAGGGAAGACGAATTAGACACACATCTGACAATCTGCCAGCTACTCTACACCAAACTGTATCATAAGCATAATCAAAGTAAGCCATCTCCTCCACTGCTTCAGACCGCAAGTATAAAAATGAGTTTTGTTTTTTGTTCATCCAGTTATCTAGAAAATCATCAGAGACAGACCACTGAGTTTTAGGTCCAAAAATACATTTCAAGTTCTGGCCTTAAAAATCATTCTATTTGTAACTTCAAAAGCCAAGGTCTTTCTAACTGGAAAATCAGATACACCCTAAATACGTCAGGTAGATGGTATGTTCACAGTCATCTTTTTAATAACAATGAGGCAGTATCAAAATGATTAATAGGACAGTTTCAATAATTAATACATTGTATTTGTTATCTTAGTGGTTATCCATAGTACAAGAAGTAGACAAGATATCCTGTCCAAACACTATTAGTATGAATCTTTCTACACATTGAATTAAGTGAAAATAGCTATATATCTGTCCTAACTATTCTATATATACAAATACAATATGGTCCTTCTTTTGTGTCCTCTTTTTTGATTAGTCCTATCGGAGGTCATTTTTATTTAGAAACAAAAAATCCAGTGAGTCCAGCTACAACACAAGATAATGGAAAAATGGTCATTTTATTTTTTAAAAAGTACTTGCTATTCAGGCACTCAGTAATTATTTTACACAGCACCCATGAGGGAAGTAGTGGTCTTTGCTTGGAATTCTGGTGATGAACAAGACACACGGGCCGGCCCTCCCAGGCACTGGCTGAAGTCGCTCACCTCCAAGAAGCAAGGGCAACAAGGGTAAGGGAACAGGGTAAGGGAACAGGGAGAGGACCAGCTATTCCCAGAAGAGCAGAACTTTCTTCCTGCTTCCTCCGCCATCCCACCCCTCAAGGTAAGGTTTCCAGCCAAGGGGTTCAGTTCTACTAAAGACATCCCTCACATGCTGTCCCCTCCCCTGGAGACATTTCTAAATATTGTTTTTCAGTTTATTCGATGCTTGGAGTCAAATCAGCATCTCAGGAGGTGCAGTACCAGGAGGCAGTGCAGTAGCGTGCTTGGCTGGGAACAGCCTGCAAACAAAATTCCTGACAGAGTCCATGGCAGGGAGTACAGTTACAAGCACCCAGGGAGGGCATAGTGGACCCACAGACCAGGGCTGTGGTGAATAAGCGCTATCTCTGGGGAGATAGCTCAGTTGAATAAGCGCTTGCCTGGCAAGTGCAAGGGGTTGAGTTCAATCCCTGGTTATGCAAAAAAAACAACTTGGAATCTCAGTTTTGATTTTACAGGCATCACAATCAGTGTAGATTGAGGAGTGACCATGTAGGTAAGATCTATAATAATACAGCATGTGGATATTTTGCAGCTGATTCTGAAAAAAAAAAAGTCCTCTTCCCCTGACTTACTACTATCTTGGTTTTTCCCTGGGCATAAATAAATACCTAAACAAACTAATATATAAGCTGACAGAACTGCACCCCTCTCAGTAGCAGAGCCACTTTACTCCTGTTTGAAATCTCAGGGCAGTGGGAGGGAACAACCTGTTGTTATTTTCCTTCTTGTAAGAAACCTGGGGCTGATATTTCCTAAAGGAAATGAAAGCATTGTTAAACTTTGGTCCACCATCAATTCCTTCTATTGTTGTCACAGTGTTTGCATTTATTTTTATAAAATGCCATTGAGACTGGTGGGGAATCAGCCTGCCAATCCTAAGGGAACCTGCAAAGAAGCTTAACTAAGGTATAAAAAAACAGTGCTTTAAGCTTGAAAAAAAAATTAAGGATCTCTAATTTTAATTTATATTAAAATTTAATATAAATACCATCACAGAATCAGTAAGAGTAGTTAATCCATAGGTTTTTTGGTTTGGTTTGGTTTTAATACTTGGGCTTGAAACTAAGGCCTTTGTGGTGAGCTACAGCCCCAGGCCCCTTACCTTTTGTTGCTTTGATTTGATTGATTGGTTTGTTTGTCAAGACAGGGTTTTGCTAAGTCACTAAGTTGCCCCAGGCTGAGCTGGAGCTTGGGTGCTCTTGCCTCAGCCTCCCAAGGTCCTGGGATTTCTAGGCCTGTAATGTAGAATTTTAAAGCCCACCTAAATATGCAGTTAGGGAGTGGGGTGTAAATTTTGAACAGGCAACATTAACACAGTGAGAAAATTTTATAGTGGAGCATTGTATAAGCTGTTATCTGGGTTTCTCCCTTCTGTGAAGGTGATTATGCACTACTGAAATTACATCCACAGCAAACTGGTATGCAGGGCAAGAATTTGCAGGTGCTCCAAGGAAGATCCACTGCAATTACTGCCAGCTCTGTTCTCCAGGTGGTATTCAAGGGTAAATGCAAGTGTACTAGAGAACAGCTGTCTGCCACAAGCATTTCCAAATCAGACAAGGTCATCTGAGCAAGAGCAAAAGAAGCACTGTTCTTGGCTAGCTGTGAGTTTTAAATGCCAATACTAAAAATCATCCTGAAGTCATGATTATTTAATATTTGTTAAATCCAGGACTAGTGCTAGGCAGCATATGTACATAAACAGAGTGCCTATGCATTGAGCTTATAAATCTGAAGGAGGCAAAGGAAGTGAAGGGCACACAAGGGCGTGGGAAGTGCATGGAAGGGCCGCATGGAGGACCAGGCTGCTGCCTCTGTTGTTAATTTGGTTTGCGCCATTACAAGGTCCACGGTGTAGCAATTCAGAAATACAAAGGAGAGGTGGAAGGAGAAAAGCACACTGCCTTTTTAAGGTTGCAAGAGGAAGTCTGAAATACCACAGGGCAAAATGGACCAAGTTAAAGAATTAAGGAAGAAAACAAGTAAATGGCAAAAAGAAAATGAGCACAGTATGGAGACTAAGCAAAGGTGATGGTTGATCCATGCTCTGCAGGAGCAGTCACAGCTGGTCCTGGCTGTTTTCAGTATGTGTCATATACTCACATTTTATTCAGCCTATAAAATAAGTTTTCAGTGATAAGGATTATAGAACAGAGTTCAGTTTCGCCTTACCCTTATACCCAGAAGTGATGAGCTTATGCTTAGGTGTCTCTAAGCACCTAGAGATAATAGCACCAAGATGCAGACCAATAAAAGCGAAAAAGGTGATGTCCACAGTATCCCCCCCCTCAAACTGGCCAGGTACTTCACAGATGGACCCATCATGGGCACTAGAGCAGCGCAGGCGTGGCTGAAGTAGCAAGATTTCCACTGTGTGTGAGAGGGAGAGATTTCAGGCAGTATCATAGGCAGTAAATTCCACTTTTCATGACACAGTTGAACATGTGTAAGTGATAGCACGGGAAAACCTTGGAATCTGACCCAGATGGTCCTGAGTTTGAGCTACGTCCCCAGCTATTTTTTTTTTTTCTAAAGTCAGGGTCTTTTTTTAAATTTAGAGTCCCTAAATGGGGCAGGGTGGACTTGAACTCACCTCACTGCTGCCTTGGCCTCCAAGGGCTCCAGTCACAGGTGTATGTGCCACACCCACCTGAAAGCCTGTTACTGTGCAATGACACCAGCTCTGTGTCCGGAACACAGAACAGCCCTCTGAGAATTAGTTCCATATTTGTAAATGTGGTAGTAGTCTCTTTCTTGCTAGATTAATATGACGTGACTCAAAGCAGGATGAATGAAACTGAATACTCTCTTCTCCCACAGAGGAACTACATTAGTCACAGAGAATTGACCCAACCCTTCAAGTTTCTAGGAAAGATTTTAGGTTGAAAATACACCAGCCTGGGCTGGCCAGATAGCTCAGCAGATTAAAGTGCCTGCATAGGCAGACGGAGCAACGAGGTTTGATCCCCTGGTGTTCTGTAGCAGCCCTGCCCCTGGAGCTCACTGAGATAGTGATTGAGACTGGGTGTGATAATGCATGCCTGTAAACCTAGCACTTGGGAGGCTGAAAGCAAGAGGATCACTATCAGTCTGATTGTGTAGGTAGACGCTGTACTAAATACAAAAAGCAAATAGAAATATATACCAGCCTCTCTCATTAATTTTACAGAGTCTTGGATTTAGAAAACAGTAGTTGCACACACCTATAGTCCCAGCTCTTGGGAGACTGAGGCAGGAGGATTGCTATGAGTAGAGGCCAGCTTGGGCTACAAAGTGAGCTCAAAGGAACCTGAACTACATAGCAAGAGGCTGTCTCAAAAAGACAGAAACCAAAGTGACATGTAATACATTTGTTGTAATAACTCAGAAACTGAAGTATAAATAACTTTGCATCCAGGTCAGTGCTCCTGGCTGTGGATGACCCCCACTTTGATTACCCTGAGCACTGACAATCCTAGAAAGCCTCACATTCCCCAAGACAGAAGAGAAGCAGCACATCAGATGGGCCACACCTGGGATCTGAAGGCACTTCTGCTGTCATTAAAACCAGAATTCACTCCCATAAATACTAAATCTATTACAGGAATGTGATCATTCCTTAAAAGGGATGGAATCAACTGTTTTTTCACCATTTTAAATGCCTGAATTAGTGATCCCTACTTACTAATATACACAGATCTGTGCACAACACTTAAGAGATTAATAAAAATGTACAATAATAAATTGGAGATCAAATTTAATTGCAGTCAAAGATAATCACAGTGGTAAGCCTATAGTATTAGCAATTGTCTAGTATTAAAAAGATTTTAAAACCATTCTGGCCCATCACAAGCCAAGGAAGGTGCTCCTGGGGCCTCCTTCCGGTGCATGGGCACCCAGCGGTACAGAGTCCAACAGAAATGAACACTGTAAGATAAAGGTAACGAGTTGTGTGCATAACCTACCCACAGAAGACTACACAACCTACAGACTAAGAATCGAGCTGTCTACATAAGTGGAGAATCACCATGTGCTCTCAGTTTGGAATACTCATGTTAGTTATGAGCCAATAATATCAATGTCAATTTTCCCAGCTTTATTTGTCAAATCAATGTAATCCCAATCAAAATCCCAGCAAACTTTTCTATAATTATTAACAAATGTATTCTAAAATTCATATGGTTGGGCTGGGGAGATGGTTCAATGGAATAAGCACTTCCCTGGCAAGTGCAAGGGTCTGAGTTCACTCCAGGTTCCACCAAAACAATAAAATTCATATGGTGCTGAGGGCATAGCTTGGTGGTAGAATATTCAGCTACCATGCACAGAGCCCTGGATTGACCCTATACCACAATAACAATAATAGCAAGCTTTAAAATTCATAGGGAGGGACAAAACACTCCTGACAAAAAAGGATGAAGCTGAAATTCTTCAAAGTTGAATCACATACCCTGTTCTGAGACTCATAACACAGCTACATCCATACAGACAGTGTACCCAAACCAGGCGTGGTAGCAAGCACCCCTCATCCCAGCAATTGGGAGGCTGAGGCAGAAAGTTTACTGCAAGTTCAAGGCCACTCTGGACTACAAAGTGAGAGACTCAAAGACAATGTGCTCAAATGGTGGAATTCAACACTGGTGCAACTGAACTGAAAAATCAGGGACAGAGCCACAAAAATATAGTCAACTGATACTTGACAAAGGAATAAAGGAAATCTTTTCAGCAAATGGTGCTGGCAAAGCTTTGGGATTCAGATGGTGAAGCCAAAAAGCTCACATTTAAACTTGGTATCTTCTAAACATGCTCTATATATTCCCATATCCTGGAGAATGATACCATCATCCACTCATAAAACCAAGAGTCACATCTGAGTCACTTTCCACTTTCAGTCTGAGCCCAGCCCACTGTATACTGTGTTGAATCATACAGCCAACCCTCAGACCACCCTAGCTGCTGGTGGTGTGCTTTCCTTTAGCCTTATTTCCTGTCTCCACCGGGCCCAGAGCACCACCCAAGGGGAAAGCTGCTGGAGGTTTTTAAGAGAATATGTGGCGTGATGCTTTCATGATTATGATGAAAAGATGTTACATTTTGTCATATCAAAAGAAGATCCATTAGGGTGTGGTGGCACACACCTGTACCCCCAGCACTGGGGAGGCTGAAGCAAGAGGATCTCTCTCAGATCAAGGTCAGCCTGAAATATATGGCAAGATTCCATCTCAAAACAAAAGAAGGCAGACTTGTAAACTGTGTGGATAAGTAATTCAGCCCAAAAGTGAAACCTTTCTGTCTAGTGGTGCATCTCAGCTACAATGTAGATTCCATTCCCTGTGTGGCCCTCAGCCCTGCCCACCTCAGTTCCTTAGAACTAGACCAGGCGTTTGTACAGAGCCACCTTTCTAGGCGGCAGATCTGACGCTGTAATTCCTCCAGGGGCTTTCTGGGTGCACCCCCATTGAAGCACACACCCTTTGCATGCCCATGTAGTTTTCTCTGTCAGCACTTTCCACCTGCATAATTCTGCTCCATTACCCAGAATAAGTGGGCCACCGGGATCTGCACATGTGCTGCTGTCTGTGCCTGGTTCATCAGTGAAATTCCCTTCCACGACCTCAGAGCAAGTGTGAGGTGCCTAAGTCCTTGGCCTGGACTCTGCCCTGCCATGCAGCAGCTGCTTAATCAGAGGTAGGTAAGGAGACCATAGGGCCTCCATTTAGGTTTTCTAAATTTTTGATAATGACCATCTAACTTACTTTGGTTTTGGAAACAGGGTCTCACTGTGTAGCACAGGCTGCCTTAAACCCACATTAATCCTGCCTCGGCCTGTCTCCAGTGTTGGGGTTATAGGTGTGCACCACCATGCTCAGCCTCTAATTTAGTTCTTAGCTCGAAAGCCTGGTATGTTTTTAGGGTAATAGCCTCTAAGTCATATTGCATAATTTTGTACACAGGAATCTATCTGGACTTGAGATACTCTAAAATGAAAGGTGGGTTATAGGCTTCTCCCCCACCGGGCAGGCTGGTGCCACACTCCTTTAATCCTGAGGTCTGCTGCTCGGAACTGCACAGGGGCGGAGGTTTCTCAGTCATCTTGCTTATCAAAGCAGTTCAGATAAACCAGTCTTGTAGCTGAACAGGTACTGGCCGGCAAGTCCCAGTCACCAGAAATTGAAAACACCCCGATGGCAACCCTTGTGGTCCTCACTGCAAAAGTCGCTGGCCTTATGAACTAATAGGCATCTCTGAGTGGTAGGGGCCTCTCTAAAGCAGAGCTAATGCATGCCTGGCAGCAGGAACCGCAGTCTGTGGCAACAGAAAATGTCCCAGCAGGGAGCTTGCTGAAAGCCTTTTACCCAATACTTGTGTTGAGGTGACTCCTGACCCCTGCTTTCTCTGGCCACGTGCACATTCTGCCAAACTGAGCTCAACTTCGCTAGTAGACCTAGGATGTAGGGAGTATGGCCAGGGTTGTGTTGTTGCCCTGGTGTTTAGGCATGGTCCTTCTCTGATTTTCTGCCTTCCACCTCAGTGCAGCCTCTGAGGTGGTGTTCCCAGGGGAGCTCCTGCCAGCAGCACCTTCAGCACTGCTCTGGTCATGTGGCCCAGGTCGGCCAGCCTGACTGACTGCAAGCTCTTCCACTGCAGGCCTCATTTATTTTTATATGTGTAAGTCCTGAGCCTAATGCTAGCCTAGTGCAGATTAGGCATTCACTAAGTCTTTAGTAATTGGATGAATAAAGAGAGAAAATAGATTTTATTGGTTAGGGGATTAGAAAAAATATTACTTTATTGACAATAGGTTTGGAGGTAGAAAGATAATATCGTATAAAAATGTATCAAAAGCAACCAGTTTGTTGGCTTTTAAAGAGTTGTTTGCTTGGAAAACTGGCACTGCGCAGAGACTTCTGGGATTGGTCAATTCATATCTGTAGATGTTTGTGAATCCATTTATCTAAAATGAGCAACTGAAAAATTTCTTAACATTTGCAGAGTTCTGTGATAAATCTCCTAAATAAAAACTTACTCATACCATAAAGACTTTTAAAAACGTTCACATAATTTCAACTATTTTTGATACTTCATATTATAGTTTTAGTACTGTGCGGTTTTGTTCCCCATGGAAAAGTTGAAAAAATGACATGTTTTGCCACATTTTGTCCCCCCTGTACTCTTTGTTTCTCTGTCTGTCTTTAGCTTATCTCCACTAATATTTATTGACCACTTGTAACTGTGTAGTTAAATTGGGGAATGTGGCTACCTGTGGTTCCAGAAATTCTCTCAGATC
>PVKA01001521.1:0-23699 GCA_004027165.1 Ctenomys sociabilis
CAAAGGCTCCAACAAAGCAATTTCATACTTTAATTTAAGCAGTATTTTCTTATATATAAATAAAGCTAACTTTTATTAATACACATATAATGTTTTTAATAATATCATTTTAAAACTTATCTGAAAGTATTCACTTTTAAAGTAAAAAACAGGACAGGTCTATTGATTTTCATAGAAATGGTGAGACCTTTAGTTATTTTGCAGTAACTATCATTTAGAACATTTTCTCTTTTACAGTGTGATATTCCTCACTCTCTCACTCCTTTTATCTTGTGATTCCTCATCTCCTTTTTTCTCTGGTTAGCTTTGCCTCATCTCTCTTTGTCTCTGTCTCTGTCTCTCTCTGTCTCTCCATGTGTGTCTCTCTCCCCTCTCCACCCTGTCATCTCTCCCCACCAAAGCAGATATGCTGGCATTGAACATTAGCAATAATTATTGATTCAAGTGTGACGCTGAAGAAATTACTTATTGCTCTTCACTGTCACCTTCAGAATTAAGATGAGGATGAAATCAGTATTTCACAATTGAATGAGTTATGTAAAACATTTAGATCAGTGCCTGGGATAATGTAAGTTTCATAAAAATATTTTCTATGTGATTACCACAAACAGTCAGATGAAGAAAGTTAATATTATCCCATCTTTTCTTTTAAAAATAAAACATCTTCCTTTATCAGAAATTGAAGCCTTAAATGAAATACACAGGCTGGAGGGCGTAGCTGGTGTGTTTGTTGGAAATCATGATATAGCCTAACAAATTTATGGATGCTTTATAAAGTAATTCCTATTAGAGAGAGAGAGACAGAGAGAGAGAGAAAGTCAGAGACACAGACAAAATTTTGTAACCCTTTAAATACTATAGCTAAACTAATGATGCATTTTAACTTGAGAAGTTACTTAATAATACAATGGTTATCATATTTGATATTATGCTTTCTTGATACATTAGGGTATACTATTATGATTAAAAAATACTGTTTTACTGTCAACCTGGATTTACTGGCAATAAAAAATGCTGGTTCAGTTACTTCTATATTTGTTGTATATTTGTTATTTCTTAAACCACCATGAATTCTCAGCCCCTGAAGAATTTTTTTCTTTTATTCATTTTAAAGAGAAAAAAGATAAAATAGGAAGGAACCAGTTTCAAAACAGGTTAGTAGGATGGTTACAATAATTAATACACTGCATACTGTTGTCTTCATAATAGTTATTCACAGTACAAGACACAAACATGATTTCATGTCTAAACAATATTAGTACAAACCTTTCTTCTCCTTGAACTAAGATAAACTAGCTGTATGTCTATCCTAACTAAAAATATATATAAACATCTTGTACTATGAATAAATGCTACAAAGACAACAATATGTAGTGTATTAATTATTGTAACTGTCCTACTAGCCTGTTTTGAAACTGTCTCATTGCTACTTCTTTCTCAATAAAATTTATATATATAAATATATAACAGCTGAAGAATTTTTTAATATTTATAATTTAATAATATTATATATATATATAATATATAACAGCTGAAGAATTTTTTAAAAAATCATTATGTGGTACTGCAAACTAAAAACATTACAGTGTATTATTTAGGCTAAATGTTGATTCTAGGATTCATAACACTGATTCCTTCTAAGGTCTCAATAACTCCTAATGTGACATGCTCCATTCAATGGGTTTTAATCTCTAACCCTAGATTTCTGTAAATTATTCCAGTAGGTCAAACACAAGTGGCAAAGTTTATAGCATCAAATTAACTTCCCTTAGAAGGATCACCATGTTAGACTGTTCTCTGTCTGTTATTATAACAGAAAACCAGAAAGTGAGTAATTTATAAATAGTAGAGATTTATTCTTCACAGTTCCAGAAAGGAAGGTCCAACACCAAGATGTCAAGATGTGGCAAGGATCTTGTTGCTGGGTTAGAACAGAAAGGAGGCTGTATGCTAAAGGCCAGGCACACACCAAGTGAGACCTTTGTCCGTCTTCTTAGAAAGCCAGAGCCTGATAAAGTCCCACGTTCCTAGCTTCATTTTCCTAAACAAACCCCCCCTCCAAATCCCAGCTACCAATGATTTTGGGGATTAGATTTCCAGCAGAGTAACTATGAATGACACATTCAATCTATACCAGTCTGGTTTTGTAGCTAGAACCCAATCAATGTAAATTAAAGAGTTGAAGTTCCGACATGTATAGGAGGAAACTAAGATGACCATTCTATAGATGCAGAATGTGTGTGAGAGAGAAAGAGAATAAGAGAGAGACAGAGACACAGAGAGAGAGACAGACAGACACAGAGAGATAGAAACAGAGAGACAGAGACTTAGAGACACAGAGAGAGAGAGGGAGAGAGAGAAAGAGAGAGACAGAGACACAGAGAAACAAAGATGGAGAGACCGAGAGAGTGGGAGAGATTGAGAGAGAGAGAGAGAGAGAAAGAGGACACAATAGTATAAATCAAAAGTAGTGTTGTAGGGCTCTGGAAGTAGCTCTGAAGTCAAGCACCTGCCTAGATGGGTCCCCCACCTCACATGCCACGTGGGTATGGGCACCCCAGGCATTGTCGGCCATTGACACCTGTAATCCCAGCACTGGGGAGGCCAAAACAGTGTTGCTATGAGTCTGAGCTGTGTAGCAAGACACTGTACCAAATAAATAAAAATGATTTTATGGATCCAGACAGTGAACTTATAATAAAATAATTTCTAACCAAATTTCTGACAGAATTCTGGCAGTTTTTAGACTCTGACTCAAACTTTCTTACCTCCTAGTTATGTGGCTTCTCCTGAATATTCTCAAAAATAAAGTTGCTGTCTAATAGGATCTGTAGGGCTTTTGTAAAGTTAGTAGGTTGTAAGTAATGACTAACATTCTAGTAAATTAAATTTATCTGTAAGTTTATAATTATTAAACTCATGCATTTGACTTTGTTCTCGTCAAATTTATAATGTATTAACACACTCCAAGGATCTATGTATTATTATCATTATTACAAAAAAGAAATTTGGGGGATTTATTCAAGATTAAGCAGTAGGTTTTCACTCTGAACTCCACAACTCATACTCAGAACCAAAATTGTCAAGATCTTGTACTTGTCCACTCATTAAATTTTCATTAAAATAGATCATGTTATGAAAACTTATGTGTTTCTTATGTGGTTATTCTATAGTTACTTTGTGAAATGTGAATATAGATTTGTCACTTGATCCTGGCAGTTTTGTCAATATGTTACATACATCAAAGCTACATATTTAGGTTCACATAGCTTCCGGATACAGGACATGTGGTAGCCTAAGTAATGATAATACTAAATTTACAATGTTTGATCGGATTTCATTTATAATCACTGTGCTTTTGTATGCTGCTGGCTCCTTCAAGTGTGCTGCACTTTTATTTACCACTTACCTGTTTACCCCAAGCATCACTAGGGCACCATGTTTGTCTGCTTACTGTTACTCAGCAGGTGTCATTTAAACCAGTTGATTATTGCTTTGAGTAAATTTGGTGAAAGGGTCATTCTTATGTTTCCTGTTGCATGACCTTTCAAAAAAATGCAATTTTTTGGTCACTGTTTTAAATAAAGAGACTGCTCAATGGTTTAGCCCTTTAAAGTAGTCCATTTAATGAAGGTCTGTGAATACTGAAGCCACTTGAATTTGATAATATATTCATATTCTATTTATGTGAACATTTAAATGTTATCTTTTTTTTTTTTTTTTGTGGTATTGGGGATTGAACTCGTGCCCTTGTGCTTGGCAGGCAAGTGCTTATTCCACTGAGCCATCTCCCGGGTCTTAAATTTTATCTTTATGCTAGAAAAACTGAGAAGCATGCATTTATCAGGATTGATATTTTTTCTTGTTAATCTAATTATTAAGCGTCTACGTATATTTTTAATATTGTAGGAAACTCAGTGAGAAATATTATAGGCAGATAGGGCCTTAACCTGCAAGGAGCTAGTGGAGAAGACAAGATGCCTTGCAACTCCAGGGGGTTGGGGGGAGACAGGTGCCTCTGCTGTGGGGCAAACCTCAAGACCAAAAATATAAAAAACATGCACCCACATACTTACCTCAGGATGCAAACGTCAGGGATTGATATTGTAAATAGGTGTTTTTCACCTTGAGAAAGCCAGGAAGAGTCACTAACTCATCCCCTACGGGCAAAGCACCTGCTCTGTATCCATGCCAGCTTGCTATGCTACTCACTTCCCTATTCGATCCTGATTTAATCAATCTACCTGAGCGATTATACTTGTAATCTTATCTGTTGACCATAGCTTTGCCCCACCTCATGCTTGCCTTGTGGTTTATCATTTTTTTCCCACCTTGGGCTCACCTCACATCATGGTTTTGCTCCATAAAATTCCCCAGGAAGGGCAGTGTCCTTGTCAACCCACTTGGGTCCCCTGCTGTCTCTCTCTAGGACTGAAGCATTCTTTTCCCTTCCCCCCCCAGTAAGTATATCCTGCTCTTTACCTCCATTGTTCCTAAAATTCATTCTTTGATTTTAGAGAACACAAGCTCATACCAGGTATCTATCAGTTTGGGAGTTTCTATCCCCTATACATTAATATATTATGTAAACTATGTAGATACAAAACCATACATATTTATGTCCTTATTTTTCTGTAATAATAATTTTCCATGACCTACATATTTATTTGCAGTACTCCTTGAAGCTGAATAATCAAATGTGTAATTAACTACTAAGCTTCTCACTAATTCTTTGAATTATTATTCCATATTTCTTTCATCCTCTAACTCTTATGAGAATGACTTTGGAAATTCTTTTACTATTCTTTGCTTCCTGAGCAATTTTCAATATACAACTGTTTATGTTTTTATGTACCTAATCATCTGCATCATAGTTTATTTCTTTGAAGTTAGAAAAAAATGCAAGAATTCAACTTATAAGAATGTTTTAAAAATAAAAATATATATGTTTTAAGGATAAAAATACAAATATTTTTATCACATTGCTTGTACACAATATTAAAATAGTATTATAATTTTTATTAACATTACCGTTATACCTCAATGTATTTGAAGCTTAGTATGCTTATTTTTATGCTGCATTCCTGATCAGTTTTTATGGTACATCATTGCTTACTTATGCAGTATTCTTGTTACTATGAAAAATTGTTTTAGAATTTTTAACTTTGATTTTCATTGTATTTTTACATATTCTCTTACTGCATCGCTATTTTATTTTCCATTGTTTCTTTAACTTTAAGGTTATCTGTCAGAAACTACTATTATTTTATGTTTGTATGGGGATACACTGAATATTATACTTTATTAACTAACTCTCCATGGTTATTGGTCCTCTGCCTGCTTCATGTACTGCTTTTAATTGAAAGTTTAGAGGATTTTTTTCTGTGCCTACATATCTTGAATTGTAAAAGTATTCCTGCATTGCTTAAACTGTTCCCAGGTATTTAATAGCTAGATTTTAAATATACACTTCTCCAGCTTAGGTATTTCAAAGACTGGAAGTAGTTTGAATGCTTCAATGTCTTCTGCATGCAGACAAGCTCCTTTTCTTTTCTTTTTTTTTTTTTTTTCCTATTTTTAGTTTTTTCTAAAAATTTTTGAGAGGGCTGCGGAGATGGCTCAGTGGCATAAGCACTTCCCTGGCAAGCTCAAGGACCTGAGTTCAATCCCCAGTTGAGCAATAAATAAATAAATAAATAAATAATCCTTTGGTCCATTTGGTCTCTCTCTCTCTCTCTCTCTCTCTCTCTCTCTCTCTCTCTCTCTCTCTCTCCCCTTTATTTATTTTTTACTTATTCTGTTCTGTTTTGTTTTTTAATTTGGTGATGCCAGGGATCAAACTCAGGACCTTGAGCTTGCCAGGCAAGCATTTGTTCCACTGAGTTACCTCACCAGGCCCCAACTCTCTCTTCTTTGAAAAGAGTACCAATCAGAATTAAAACAGAAATATTACAAGTGATACAGATTTACACTTAACAAAGTAATATGAATTTCACGATATTTGTTGTAATATATAATGTCGTCTTCCAAATAATTCTCTCTCTTGTCTCTCTCTCTTTCTTTCACACACACATACACGCACACTTTCTCTGTCCTCTTCCTGTTATCTAGAATACATTTGGATTCCTATTTCCTTATGCTTCTGCCTTAAACGCGGAAGACAGTGAAGAAGTCTAATACCCCAGCTTATGCTCCCAGGATTAGTAATAGTGAAGCATCTCTGTGTGTGGCACTTACGTCTAAATCTCATTGGGATAACAAAACTTCGATTCCCGCACCAATCACATTGGAATTTATTTCTGCAATAGCAGTATCTTGTTGTTTCTTCCTTTACATTTTAATTACTAATTATAAAATGTTTAATGTATTTTATCCAGAATTTCTGAAGCTTAGAAAAGAGATCTCAGTCCAAAATTTCGAACTCAATTCATCAACTTCCAGTGTTCTGAATTATTTATTTTTCTTCCAATTAATTTCTAATTCTCATATATCTTAAATGACTATTGAACTTTCTGATTAAGTATGAAATATTGTGGGGGAAATTTCAAAAAAATTGTTCTACTACAGATCATGTATTTTCCTTTATAATAAAGGAAAAAATGTATTTCTTGTATTGATTTCAATTTAAAAGGATTGTGAATTTTAAATGGTGATTATAGTAGACCCTGCAGATTCATCTTAAACATTAGGTAAAACTTCATTATCTTCCCACTAAATAGAACGTTGTAACTTCGCAACAGAAATTTTCCTTTTCCAACTGAGAATTGCTGTCATTATACACATTGCTAAGATAAATTGTTATCCTTACTCAGTTCCTCCTTCTTAATTCAGCAAATTTTGGTGTTTTATTATTTTATTTTTTTATTAATTTTATTGAGAAGCAAATAGCAATAAGGCAGTTTCAAAACAGGTTAGTAGGATAGTCACAATAGTTAATACATTGCATATTGTTGTCTTTGTAGTAGTTATTCATGGTACGAGAGGCAGACGTGATATCTTGTCCACAAACACTATTAATGCAAATCTTTCATCTCATTAAATTAAGAGAAAGTAGTTGTATATCTGTCCTAAATATTTTACATATATTGCTATTTAATTCAGTTTTCACAAAAGTCACAGTACTATAGGGTTTCAGTAAAGTCTGGAATATCTTGAAATATAAAAATATGTTCTATTAGCAGTCAACTATTTCTGAAATAAACTGTAATTATTCAAGGTATAGTCATGCTTTAATACCTGCTAGGATTCAATTATGGTGTTCAGAATGATATTGAAAATCATTTTTATTGTGGTTGAGGAGTTGTATATGTATATGGAGGTGTGTAAATATATATGTACGTATGTATTCATTTCAGCTGGTGACATAGATTATCAGAGATAGTTTCAAAATCATTTCTAGGTCTAGCCAAATAGTGCAGCACATTAAAGCACCTGTAAGCAGGCTCAGGGGACTGGGTTCGATCCCTGGGCCTGCCATGCCGTTTCTGCCCTCGGGCGGCACTGAGAGGGCAATTGAGACTGGGCTTGGTGGCTCACACCTATAATCCCGGCTTTTGGGAGGCTGTAAACGAGAATCACTATGAGTCTGATTTAGTAGTGAAACACTGAACACCCTGTAGACCCTTCCCTAGAATACAGAAAGAGAAAAAACATCATTCCTATATGACTGAGTATTGCTTTTACTCACAGGGGCTACACAAAAGATTCAAAGTAGAAGTCTGGAACCACAGAGATTCCATAATGTGCTTTTTCCTCAATATGCATAACTGATATAGCTCAATTTATAAATTAAATATAATTGAGTCTTAATGATAATAACTAATAATAAATACACAGATTTTAAAATTATACTACTGAAAGTGATTTGTAATTTTGAATCTTTTATCTCTAGTACTTTTACAGCAAATGTTGTCTAATTGTGGTTAATTGTGGATAACTAAAAGTACAGAAAGTGAAACTGGATTATAGGAGACAACTGTGATATGTACATAATTTATATCTCCTGATTTCAGTATTAGTTTAGAGATGAAAATATTACACAGTAGTGTTATATAATGTCTTAATTTTCTACTAGGACTGCCCTAAATAATGTCTTTCCTTCTTTGATCCTGATACTCTATGAAATGTGCTACCAGAACTGCCACCATCCTCAGCCAGGTGGTGACAGGACAGAATGCAGCTGACACCCAGCCAGGGACAGAAGCAGGACACAGAGCTTAAAAGCCCCTAGTCAGTAAATCTACTCTGAGTCCCAAACAGCTCTAACAATAAATGGCAAAACTTTGGTATGTCATTCCTGCAATTTTTTTAAAAAATTTATTTATTTATTTATTTATTTATTTATTTTATTTTGCACTGTGGTCCTCAAGACCAAATTCCATTTTCTCTGTTTCCCTTACCATTATTTTTAAACATATTTTGAATGCTCTTTGAATTGAAATTGAAAATGTACACAATATATAGGTAATTTTCCACATCCCAAGACATTCAGATGTATTTCCACTGCATTAGAAGTAAATTCTATACATTGAATTTTAGGCCTATTTTAAGTTAGTTTTCTAAGTAGTGTGATAGAATTCTGTCTTCTGATTCATTTTCTCCTGATTATTCCTGTATCAATTCTTGTAAAAGTCTATGCTTTCTTTAAATGAAATATACTGCAACGAAAATGAGTTTACCTTATGGGCATAGGTTTATTTCTAAATTCTCTATCCTGTTCTATTGGTCTATGTCTATCACTGACCCACATAACAATTTCTTAATTATTTCAGGGTTATGAAAAGTTAGAAATCTGTGACCATTTTATTTACTTCTAACAGTTCTTGGTTGTTATATAGAATGTTTTTTTTCAATGTGTCAAAATATATTACTTACTCTATTGATCGTTACACTTAATCCTCATTTTCTTGGATATTGTATTTTTTTTTTCTCTAGTTTAGTTGCTTTAGTTGTTTTCTGCTGACTTTAAATATGCGAAGCATTATGTCTACAAATTCTCTCGGCCTCTATTTATATTGTAAGATATGCTACATTAGTACTTTAGCTGCTTACAAAATTTATTTGTCTGCTTTAGGATTGTTACCATAATTAAATTCACATCTTAACTCCTTTAAAAGATTTTTACACTTCACTTTTGCAGAATTAAATTTGCTATTTTTGACACTTTGATTTTAAGTGAACCAATTTCTTTTTCATGAAACCTCTTTATATCTTGAAAAGATTAGTTAAAAGTCATACATATTTTAAAAATTGTAATTGGTCCATCAGAATATTAATCTTTGCCCACTCTCAGATATCAAAATATAATATGTAATAGTCAAAAGAAAACCCATAAATGTAGTTTAGACAAATGATATCAAAACTGTCCATAACAGCCCATAGAAGAGAAAGGAAAGTGCTCTGTAACACCTCACCAATTTTAAATATAAAGATATATTTCCAGAAATTTTTTAAGGCTCATGTTTGTATCACACAGATTATGTAGCATTAAATATGCAGAAAGACTGCAGTAACCAGTAATAAATCAATCATAGAAAAGACCTCAGAACTTTGACTTGTGGGAGAGATTTATGACTCTTTTTTGCTTTGTATGTCATCTAAAAGTACATTTTTGCATATGACTGATGAATATCCATGCATGCCTACAGCAAGGAAAATTTAATTAGAAAAGATTCTAATTTTGATTGTTGAACAGGTTGTTCGCTTTTGATTAGAACCTCTTTCCACAAATTATGTCTTTTCTTTAGAAACTGTATTTTAACACTTTCGTGTAATTCAGTGACCTGCACCTGTAGGGCGGGTGCAGATCCACCTGTGAAGACACAGCCCGATAATGATGGTGAACCTTTTAGCGCTTTCAGTGTTAACAAGGAGCTGACTGCAGCATGCCTGCCATTGGCTAGCCACAAGTGGGCTGTTACTGAGAATAGCAAGACAAATAGAACTTGTGTCTGCGGGGTTGACTACAGCTCTACCTCAGGCTCATTCCGTCTTATTATTCTTACTCACATTACTGGGTTTTCACTTAAATATACAAGGCTGAGGAGATAGCTCAGTGTAATAAGTGCTTGCCTGGCAAACACAAGGTTCTGAGTTTGATCCTTGGTACCGAACAAACAAAACATACATCTGTGTTCACATCATTATTTCCATATGTGTCCCTTGCTCTTGTTTTGCTGTCCAGGCTTCTCAGGCAGATTCCTGGGTTCTTCTTAGCACTTTGGCTCTACACATGAAATTTCCCTTTCTCTTTTGCACTGTAGCGATGCTACTTTTTCTCAAAGGCACAGTACCTTTCCATCATTTTTCTTGGGTAAGGAAATTGACTTGTTTGGATCTTGTGAGAATATCCTATGGTGATGCTACTCTATGAGGTTCACAGACTCATGAGTTACCATTAGTAATATGTAAATTTTGGGAAAAAAAGAATGCAAGCAAGTCAAAGGAATCAAAATCTCATGACCTGGTGATATCGTTAACAGAAATTCATCCTGAAGATCTAAGAGGACAAGCAATGAAAGAAGTTAGTGCTCCCCTGCAGGAGGAGTAGCTGCAATCCAGGGCATTCAGCATGGAACAGTCTCAATTTGAGAAACAGGTCATGTGTTTATGATCATGAGAGCTTTGGAAGTGATTGTATTGATGGCAATTTACCAAAATTATCTTGTGACTTAATCTATTTTATCACTCAGGTAGAGAAGCACGCATTAGCGGCTTCAGAATAGTGAAAAGATAGGCCTCTCTGCCATTGTCACTTTTGCATAACCATTCCTGACATAGCACTGAGAGAAGCAAAGTTAAATGGTGAGTCTACCTTGGTAGTTCTAACATGTTCTGTTTGCATTCATTGGCTGAAGTTACTTAAAGTAACTTTAACTTTTCTGCTCTTCTTAAAGAGCAGAAACTTCCAGAGTCTTTGTGAATTCTGAAATTACTTTTCAGTGTATTTGTTCTATGAAGATTCAAACTCATTAAATGAATTCTCAAATAATACTTTTCAATTTTGGGTGGCATCTAAATGGGGACTGGAAAATGTTTTCAACTAAGGACACAAATTTCAGTATCTAAAAGCGGTCTATATGCTTTGTGTGACTGATTCAAAAGGGCACCGTGTGCAAAAATTTACCTGTTCTTATTTCTTCTACACCCAGATGGTACACCGTGCTTTCCAGTTCCTTTTCTACTACTCCTTCACCACACAGAATTTTAATCTTCATCATCTGTGTTCTACAACAACTGCAGGCACATCTCTCTCCTGACATTCATCATACTATATTACGGGTCTTTGTTCATTCTGTTTGATGGTATTGCTAATCCATTTGATGATCTCTAGCACATTTCCATTCTCATATCAAAAGACATGGAACCAAAAGAAGCAGTAAAAGTTTATGGCAACAAACTGAATCCTCTAGACTCAGCTACAAATAAACTCCATCACAGCTTGACTAATGGACATAGATTTATCCTCTTTCCAACATATGCTCTTTCAAAAATAAAATCTCATTTTAGCAAAAGAATTGACAAAAACAAAAACAGTGAACATACTTTGATATCCCAAATAGGAGTAGGCTTTAGATGTGACCAAATTTATGCACATATATCTTGTATATTAATCAAGGCATAAAAATATCACAACTTCTAGGATGAAACCAGATATTGGGACATAATTTATAATATTTTAGCACTGTATAGATTTAGAATAGTGAAGACTTTGGCACCCACAGTCTTTTTTCTGTTTCTTCAAATGTATTTTTAGGGTACAAAATACAAGGGAAAACACTGAAGAAAATGAGCACATTATATTTCAAGGGGCACTCTCTAAATAAGAGTATTTTTTATTAGAAACATTTATTTTTATAGAAAAATCATTGTACTTTCAACATAATGTGACATACATTCAGTTTTTCATGTTTTGAACCCCTTTGTTCTTTTTCCAATAAGTGAAATTCTTAGAAATAGACTTCAGGTGAGTAAAGCTGG
Organism: Ctenomys sociabilis; assembly: GCA_004027165.1. Classification (NCBI taxonomy): domain Eukaryota; kingdom Metazoa; phylum Chordata; class Mammalia; order Rodentia; family Ctenomyidae; genus Ctenomys; species Ctenomys sociabilis. The sequence goes on from PVKA01001521.1 coordinate 11,980, forward strand.
ATAAACTTAGAAGTCAGTAAAATGATAATGCTGGCTAGGTCTACAATGAGTGTGCTTCACAGGAAGGGAAATAAAAGGGCTGGGCTGTGAGGAAAGGAATTTTATTTTTACAGGTCCCTATCTATGCAGATGCTTTAGTGAGCATGTGTACTAACCTGACAAGACCAGCCAATTAAAAAAAAATAAATCTATAATGAGCTATTGTTGTAGAAACCTAAAATATGATAAAGACACTCAGGCATTCAAGAGATTCCCATGTAGTAGGTTTTTATGCATTGTTAGCTGTGAAAAGTATTAGTTAGCCCACACTCCAAATTGTCCTTTCATTTTATGCAATATATTATATACATCTCTGGGCAAACAATTCATTTGAGCAAATAGCTCATGTTCTTGTCTTCTTGGTTAATATAAGGAATGTTTAATATAAAGTACAATAATGGCTGTGCATTCAGAAATCCTCTTTCATTTCCAAAATGACTCTTCAACACAACTGAGTCCTAAAGACCCTCCTATTTGTAATCTGTGTTTAAAAAAACCCATTGTGCATACACATATAGCTTCAACTTACAAATGAAACAAAACACATTTAAGCACTGCTTTGCATTACCTACAGCAGCAATCTGTGTCATTCTTTGTGAAGTAAGCAACTGTTACCATGGTGAGAGTTTGACTGAGATACAAGCTACCCTTATGTGTAGTACTTCAAAATGGTTAATGCAGGCTGCACGTGACCAGAACATCTGAACATTTACAGCAGATCTGCCTCGGAGTGCAACTATATATGCTGCATGGAGTGACCACACGGTATTCAATAGATAATTCAGTACTCAAAAGGGATCAGTGTATTGTCAATAATGTGATGACATAACTAGCTTCTCTGGGAGAATGCAAATTTTTAAAAAATCCTGCAAGGATTATGTATTTGAGTTGGACAGATGATAAATAGCTGGTTAAACTTGAATATTAAATAAAATTTTATAAGAGAGGCCTTAAAAATATAGCTCATTCAAGGAATAATAATAATTAAAAATAATTAGGACTGAATGGTAAAGAGCAAAACATGTATTTGGCTGACAGATTTATTTTTAAGAATGCTTTCAGGAGGTGGTTGTTGAACCACATTTCAACAAACAGGAAAAATATGAGTGAGGTAACTGAAATGTATATATTATCTTTTAGGAAAGAATGCAGGGGATCTGAGGAAGTATGGAGCTAAAATATGTCAATTATCAGAATGAATGCATGGGAAAACAAGCTACAAACACAAAGAATAGGGCCAACAGATAGCTCAGAGAATTAAAGCACCTGCTTAGGTGGATGCAGGGGCCAGGGTTTGATCTCCGGCATGCCGTGCTGACCCTGCCCCTGGAACACGCTGAGATAGCTAATAAGACCTGGCGTGGTGGTGCGTGCCTGTAATCCCAGTGCATGGTAGGCTGAAAACAGGAGGATCACTACAAATCCACTCTGTGTAGTGAGACCCTGTAGACTCTGTACTAAATATATTAAAAAAAGAAATAAATAATAAAATTTTGGAACAAAGTCAAGAAGAAGTCTCATTACTAACTGTGGGTACAAGCTGTGGGTAGAGATAAAAAGTGATATTAAAGTAATAGGGCTGGTGGTGGTGTAGCTTGGCCTTATGTAACTTGTCACTATTGATCCTTTTGTGATTCAAGTTTGCTCTTTTGTCAAAGGTGGTAAAACAAATTTACCTGAGCAAACATTTCTCGGGTGCCATGTTAACAATGGCCACATAATTTTTTTAGACAATGTCAAAAGATATCTTTGTACATATTGGAGAGTTCACCAAAGTCAGAGTTTCCTAGAGAGGGTGGAGATTTCTCTGGATGACACTGAAGCTCTGCTACCCGTATAAATGTCATAGTCACATTCTTAGAAGGATGCGAAGGTGAGCACTTGCCACAGTAATTGCTATCCTGTATTTCTCTGAATGTGTCACCCTTTTTATTTGAATCTCAATTTTAGTCAATTATTCTCTGTTTGATCTATCTAGAAAGCTCAAAACATTAGTCTCCTTCTCTCCTTTACCACCCATTCGTTCCTTCAAATTCTGAAATCTCCCTTTTTGGGTCAGGGGAAGGGCAGCTTAAAAACATTTTTTTTCCTTCTTTATCCTAAAGCAGGATAAAGCTTAAAAACATTTTTTTTTTTTCCTTCTTTATCCTAAAGTAGGATCTGTGGGTAAGTTTTGGTAATTCTGATCATGCCTTCTCTATGGAAAGACAACCAGGTTTAGCTCTGGATGGCGCACTATACTAGTGCTTAAAGCAGTGTGATCCCTCTCATTTGTCTCCATAGCTGTTTTACCTCATTTCACCCAATAACCTACTGGAATCCCCTCTTCTTCCTATCACTTTCTGCATGCTCATGTGCTCTCGGTAACCTTCTCTAGTGAAATTAGCTGAAAGGCTGCCGTGCACTGGTTAATGCACTTCATGCTCATGTCTCCAACTTTCATACCAACTGCGACTTCAATTTTCCAATCACCTCTCTCACATCACCTTGATATGCATAGGAATTTGAGACCTCGTTACCAGATCTCTCAAAGTCTGGTCCGTGTTGATCTCACGCAGCATCCTTGCTGCAATCCATTGTATGCTTTTGTAGTTTCTCACGTAGATTGCTCAGTTTTTATGTCCTGAATAGAACACAGAAGTCACCTGTCACCACACAGGGATGTGCTTTGCTAACACATTTTTAAACGTTTAAGGAAAGTCAGTATTTTTAAAGATGAATGAATACTCTATTAATCTGTTCGCATATTTCTTTCCATATAATCATGATGCTAGTTCACTGAATTGTTTTTTAATATATTTAGTAAAGGGCCTAGAGGTTCTCTCTATGTAGAGCAGATTCATAATGGTTTTCCTGTTTTCAGCCTCCCAAGTGCTGGGATTAAAGGTGAATGCCACCATGCAAAGTCCCGGTCACCATCTCAGTGCACCCTGCAGGTGGGGCTGGAATGCCAGGGATCAAACCCTGGGTGCTGCACTCTGCCTAAGTAGGTGCTTTAGTCCTCTGAGCTATCTGGCCGGCCCTTGTTGAATTCTTTACTTCACTTCCATTGCTTTAGCATTGCTCTGTAACAAATCATGCTAAACCATTGTTGAACTGCTTTATCTCACTGCACAGAACTTTATATTGATAAACAAAAGTGGAACAGGTATATTCTAGTCTGTATGAACAGGAAAGAGTATAATCAGAAATATGATATGAACTATACTAGTTGAATAATATATTTATATTGTAGAATAGATACTACTTCCTATTTTTAGAAATATTAATTCATATAGATATGTATGTACATATATATATATATATATATATATATATATATATATATATATATATTTAATATCAGATTATCACAATAGGGAAAAAATGTTGAAAGATAATCAACTGCAGTGCTGGCCTCACCCTGCGGGGTGCAATGAGAGGCAATGGAGATTGGGGGTGGTAGGGCGGGCCTGTAATCTCAGCACTTGGGAGGCTGAAAAACAGGAAGGATCACTAGGAGTCTGATCTGTGTAGTGAGACTTTGTAGATCCTGTAGTAACTACATTTAAAGAAGTAAATAAAAAATTAAAGATAATTAAAAGAAATACAGAGATAAATGTTTTGGAGCACTGTGATTGACCAGACATTTGACAACATATGCAATAAATGTTTTAAAACTTATTAAAGACGCATTAATTACAATACAAACACCACTGTGGAATACCTCTCATCTTGTTTGTCTGAATGTGTACCACTTCTAATGCCTTATTAATTTGTATTCTATCTTTAAAATAAATTTTTTAAATAAAGTAAAAAAGGACAAGAAGAAAATTCAAGTTTACTTAAGGTAAGAATTAATGCTTATTTGACCAAACTGGTATATCTATTAATCTGAACAAGATTTGATGATGAAATTATGTAATATAGGGCCAGTGAGATATCTCAGCATATTCAGTGCCTTCTGAGCCAAGCCCAGGGACCAGGTTTCAATGCCCAGTACCATATGCTGTACTGGTGCCACGCAGGGGGAACAGAGATGGTCGCTGAGAATAGATAATGGACATCATGGCACACAACTGTAATCCCAGCACTGGGGGAGCTGAAAGTAGGAATATTGCCTAGAGTTTGGTCTGTGTAGTAAAACTCTGTACCAAATATATATAATATATGTATATCTATCTATATCTATATCTATATCTATATCTATATCTATATCTATATCTATCTACCTATCTATCTATCTATCTATATATATGTACAAAAATATGTAATATAACAACTATTATCATTATTTTCTGCATTTTGTGTACGGTCTCACAGACTTCTAGTTATCTGCCTGTGTTCAGCCTCCTAAGTGCTGGGATTACAGGTGCATGCCACGATGCCCAGGCATAATCACCATCTCAGTGCACTGGGGATCGAACTATGGCCACTGCATGTGCCTAAGAAGTCACTTTAGTCTGCTGAACTATCTGGCTGGCCCTGTTATTAAATTTTTGTTCCTGTTTTGAAACTCTTTACCATTTGTTCTGTCACTCATTACTCTGTTTTTGTCTTTGTATCTGCCATTTGTTTTTAGTCCTTAAGGTAAAATTTTAAAAATCTGAAAAAAAAAAAAAAAACAAGTTCCTAAACTAATGAAAACAAGACCAATAAAAAAGACACATTTCCATGAATTCCTCGTCAAAATTCCCCTTCATTTGAATACAGTTGTGCTATCGTTCTTGCCACTTTCTGAAGCAGTTCTAGCAGTCCTCTTTTGTGACTGTCTTCAGTACCTATGCCCTGGCTGAATCAGGATCCCCAGCATCCTGATTCCATTCATAGGATTTATTATCTTTGGCCACTTTGACTTTGGCAATAGCCAGAAATCAGATGTGTTAGATACTGTGAACAAGGCAGATGACGACAAATCGTCATGTCCTCACAAGCCGGGCTTTTCACTGGATCACATGCAGCAGAGGTTTTTACCGAGATTTTGATCAAAGCTTGTAAAAATTTTCATGAAAGAAGGCTTTATAAACAGCTTAGAATGTGGAAAGATTGATGGCATTGGTGAAACAAGGAGAAGTAGTTTGAACAAGATTAAATACAATGTTTTTTAATATAATAAACCTTTATATAAATAGATACTATTTTAATCTGTTCAACAAAATTAGTGTTACATTGAATCCTCTTTAAATTTATGGAGATATTAAGTAAAAACTGCACATACAAAAAACACCTAACTTTGAAGGTTCACAGCCTGAGCAGCAGAGTGGACCGAGCAACATAGGTACACAGTGATTTAGAATTAGGAGACTGACATTCAAAATGTGCAGAATGGATTCCAAACCAAAATTGTGAGAGATGGCAAACATAATGCAGGCATCTGACTGTATCGTAGTCTTAGAAACATCCAAGGAAAGGTAAAGATGAAAAATGGAAACAGCACTAAAATTATTGCTTTAAACTAATGAAAATTCTGTGTCCTGATTCAAAATTCTTCATGGATCTGCAGCAGAATAATTGCAAAGTGAAAATGGTAGAGGACTTTCTAGTAGTTAGTTCTCCTGTCACTGACACAGAATCCCTGACACCACAGCACAAAGAGACTGGGTTTAATTTAGTGGAGTTTGGGGAACTAATTCCATGCAAAATGCCAACAACTACACAACATGGCAGAATATCCTGATTAAATCAAGATGCTTAATTTGTTTTTGTCCCAGAAGCACTGGAAGACCAATGCCACGGAGGAAGGGAGCACAGACCAGACACAGAGCCCCAAGACGAGACGGTGACCCACCTAGGCCTGCCTATAAGTGGGGTCTGCTACTCCTGAAGGCCAATTCCAAAGCCACTCAAGTTGATATTCCATCATAAATGACACTCACTTCACAATTATATTATTGAAAACTAAAGCAAAAGAGAAATATGAGCATGCACACACAAAAGACATATGTGTTCAGAGTAGTAGCGATAGTCAGAAAGTGGATGTTTTGGGACCAGGGAGATGGCTTAGTAGAATGAGCACAAGGGCCTGAGTTCAACCCCCAGTTCTGCCAGAAAAAAAAAAAAAAAAAGAATGGGAAAGAAAGTTGATGCTTCAACAAACACATAGAGGAGAACAGCAACTGATGGAATAAAGTAAGGGCCCACGTAGAATTTTACAGTAAGCCAGAATATCCTTTAAACCTAAAGTTAACAAATGACTCACTCAGATGAAGAGCCAGAAAGAAAATAAATTTATGCCCAGCATGCTTCCTTTATGAGAAACACCAATGAGAGATCCTGAGGCAGAAAAATAAATCTGTATATAGCAGAGAGATGCTACAAGGTCCAAAGAACTTAAGAGACAGTAAATAGGCCAGAATGCTGCAAATGATTATTTTATTCCCAGCTTAAAATATACACATAATCAAAATGCACAATAATGACACTCAGGGGGAAGGGTTGAATGCTCAAAAGTTCTAGTTTTAACTGAGAAGTGATGCAAACATATTTTTTATTAAACTACACAAAAGGCAGTATCATGTTTCATTTTCAGAGCACTCAATGTTATTTTTAAAATAAAGAAGTTTTAGGTAATAAAAGGAAGAAATTGAATAAAATAAGTCAATGAATCTGAGTCATGCTAGAGAAGGACATTTATATACATAGCTGACAAACATGACATAAAGGTAAAAATATTTAAGGCATATAGAGGACTGCATTTTTTGATAAAATGGGCTTATAATTATACCAAATTTGAATGTTGTGTAACAAAACTTTAGAATATGTGAAGAAAATATTGACAAAATTAAAAGGAAAGACAAGGCCAGCCAGATAGCTCAGCAGATTAAAATGCCTGCTTAGGCAGACAGAGGGACTAGGGTTCCATCCTTGGCATGCTCTGCTGTCCTCTACCCTAGGGGGTGCTGAGATGGCAACCGAGACTGGGTGTGGTAGCACACACCTATACCCTCAGCTCTTGGAACTCGGAAAGCAGGAGGATCACCACGAGTCTGATCTGTGAAGTGAGAACCTTTAGACCCTCTACTAGATGCATAAAAAGTGAACAAATACATAAAAGGAGAAACATGCCTGTGCTACACATCTCTAATAACAGAAAAGAATGAATCATCACACACACACAAAAGATATGGAAAACAAAGTTAGGGCCCACCAAATAGCTCAGTGGATTAAAGCACCTGCAAGCAGGCACAGGGGCCAGGGGTTCGATCTCTGGGACTGCTGTGCTGGCTGCACCGCAGTGGTGCACTGAGACTGCTATTGAGACTGGCATGGTGGTGCGTACCTGTAATCTCAGTACTTGGGAAGTTATAAACACTTTAGTCTAATCTAGTAGTGAGACTGTGAATGCCCTATAGATCCTTCCCTAAAATACAGGAAAAAAAAAAAAAAACTAACAAAATCAACCTGATTGAAATTTATAGACTGTAACATCAAAAGATGACACAACATATACTTTTCAAGAATACCTGAATCGTAGAAGGCAACACCCAGCTGGGCCATGATACAAGACTAAGCTTGTTTACCATTGAGGCCCTTGAACAAAATCCACAAAGATTTATTTCCCAGTGAAATCATGTACTTTTCTATGAAAGAGAGTCAGTATACATTCCTAAAAGAGTGGTACACATGCAATTTATATAATGTGATCAGAATATTCTAGAAAAATACAGAAGAAGGAAAGGGGAACATTCTCTTATCACTGAGAATCAAAGGATGTTGAACCTGGCCCAGCTCTCCATGCGATTCCATTTCTGCATCTCTTCCCTGAATTTTCTGTGTTGTGAACTTAGGTTATGAGAAGGCCTCAGAGCTATGGAATCCTAGCTCTGGCAATATCTCTTAACCACCTCTATTGCATTCCCCTTCAGAGAGGAAAGAGAGATGAACATCAGAGATTTCAGCATTTGTATTATGTGAAGGCAAACAGTGAAATGACATTTTTACATTTTAATTAAGGAAAGAAAATTAAAATTTCCCATTAAAATGTGTGGTTACAAGATCATGATAGTGTGATGATGCAGTTGTGAGTACTTCAGTTGAGGACACTCTAATTAGTATCTGTTGTGATTTAAAGCAAATAATTTGTTTATACATCAGGTGTAATCACAAAACAGTCTTCATTCCTCAATATTAAAATATGGTTGCCAAGAAGGTATATTAGATATGTAAAACCATAATGAATATACAATATAATAAGAGGCATGGCAAAAATATGCTTTTTATGACAATAACCGTCTTATTTCTTAGGTGAAAGGGGGATTAAAGACATGAACATGTGCATGCCGACCACATACTCTTTACTGAGCTACTACCTAGCTCCTGTGTATTTATTTTCTTATTTGCTTACTTTTGACATACTTGCATGTTATCCAGTCTGTCATATGTCCCAAGAAAAGTTTTGTCAATTTAATAAACAACTGAACAAAATACTATGAAAGGTAGCAGTAACTACACAGTTTGAAGATATTTTGATGTTTTCTACTGAAGAGTTTTTTAATTCATAAATATAGGTTTAATGTCACATATTTGTATAGTTCAACTAAATTAGAAAATTTGGTCACATCCACTATGAAAATAAGCAGATTGCACAGAGGTTATAGGACATTCTGAAGGGTTTAAAGTTTGGAGAAAAGAAAAGCACACTGACAGATACTCTAACTCTAAAATATTCTCCTATTTTCTGGACCTCAAATCTTCCAACTATATAGAGACAATTTATTTTAAGAGTCTTTCAGAATAATGCTAACATGCCAGGGAAATGGATTGGTAGAATAAGTATTTCCCTGGCAAGTGCAAGGGCCTGAGTTCAATTCCCGGTTCCTAAAAAAAAAAAAAAAAATATATATATATATATATATATATATATATATATATATATATATATATGTTTTGTTAATATATGTTTTGTTTATATATAATAATCCTGAAAACAAAGGGTAATTAGATCAATACTGATAATTAGAAAATATATATGTATTTATAATGTATTATATGGTGAGAGATACACTAAAATAGAAGATAAATACCTTTTAAATTAAAACTAGAGGTTATAACAAATAGACAGCCCAACCAAACTATGCTCTCACTTCAATTTGCTTAAGTTGATCAAAAAATTAGTAGCTATCTTTATTAGAACTCCTCTTATTATTTTTGCTTTGAGATCACCAATACAGGTCTTTCTCATTTCGGGTAAAATAGCAAAGTATCATGGCAGCTATCCCATGTCTCATAGCCTTTAAAGTATTAAAAAGCATATTTCTGACTATAATGTATTTAAATTTTTAAAGGTTTCCAGGGCATAGCAACTAAATGATCTCATTCTCTCACAAATTAAGACCAACCATACAGATTTTTTTCTTATTATCCTCGCTTATGAAGTTAATCCTCACTGAGCTCTCATAAAGACTTCTTTAAGTCTCCCAGGTGAGGGAGAAGCAGCCCTAATGAGCAGGAATCAGTGGCATTTGATCCCACCACAGTAAAATGCCGACACAGATATAATCTTTTGCTCTTCCAGAGGCTTTTAACTCTGAGAATAAAGAACTTAAAATCTCCAACATCAGCAAGCCTTTAAACTAGCTCCTTCTTCAATCCAGCAGCTAGCCTTTCATTATTTTGCAAAAATAAAACTGCAAGTGTTTTATGGGTTTCATTTGGAGGGAATGTGGGAATTGCAATAGAAAAGGGACCTATATTCTTTCCATTAGAACTCGTTTTTTCTCCCTTCCATTTGATCAGGGAAACTTTCCTTTCCTGAGCTTATTGAGTCAAATTGGCAAATGGAGAGAAATGAGTTTATGCCATGTGTCAGGGAAGTTACCACATAAGGGTAGATTTATATATGAAATATTTTGGATGAATTAAGTGCTCCCTGGGGAAATATCTAGGAAGTACACACAAATACAGATGAGCCAAATGGAAATAGAGACCATAAATTAAGCACTTTCTCATTACCTTTTCACACCCCTGACTAGAAACAATAACCTCTCCCATAAGAAGCACAGTCTCAGAAAAAAATCAGATTAGTGTACCCAAAGGGCAAAGTACACAGATAGATCTTGTGATGTGTTCAAACAATCGTAAAGCTGTACCTCTGGCAGATGATGGGTGGTAGTGAATTAGAGAGGTCTAGGTGAATTATAGAGGTGGGAATCTTCCATCAAGAAGGCCCAGCTGTCTGCCTCTAGGAGCATGACCCTGGCAACAGACAACAGGAGCAGTCAAACAAGAGACAGCTGTTGCCGAGGAGAAAAATGAATTAAGTGACGTTCTCATCACTGGCCTGGCCAAGGGAGAAAGTAAACCTCACCATGCCATCCATTAAGCTTGAGTTTAAATCAAAGCCTGTGGTACCGAAAGTCTGTGATTGTATATGTTATGTAATATATATGTATATATGAATGAATATATGTGACTATACAGATGCACTCTAACACACATTAGTGGTCAGCATTAGTGTCAATTTTGTATCTTTATCCAGAGGGATGTTTTTCCCATTTTTTGAAGTTATAGCTAAAAATGCAGCACATGTCATTATAGGACAATATTTCAATAAAATTGAGAAATTTTCACTGAGACATACTCTGGTCTGGATGTTTGCTGTGGCTGTTCTCATTAAATTTTATACAGCAGAACACGAGCATGAGAGTCTGTGCAGTGTGAGGGAACAATGATTCACTTTTGCAAAGAAAAGATTTATGGATAAAATCACTGGTAATCTGACATCACTGACATCAGTCCTTAGTGCGTGAAAAGTGAGTGGGGCCTGATAGATCTTTTTCTGCTCATCATAAAGCCATTGTTTTTCTTGTCTTGGAAATAAATGGAAAATGAATAATGATCATAGTAATAGAAGGGAAAGAACACAATTTTGTAACTTGAGAAAAACTTTTACAAATTTGACACTGAATTTATTATTTTAAAAAATACAAGTCAGATACCTATTACTTCCTAACTTTCTTCAAAAGACACTGCTTATTTAAAAATAGAATTGAACCACACCTATGTGCAGACAATGACCCACCAAAATAGTTCACAAATATTAATAGGAAAAACAATTGGCAACTAGTACATGATTTCAGTACTTAAAGCAAGCATAGAACACTTCTGCAAACCAGCTTAGCTAATTTCTCACTGCTAAGAGGAGTTCTTTTGTTCCTTTGGTCAGTTGAAGTAGAAGCAGAAACAGTGCCTCTAATTCAACTACTGTCAGTAGGACTCTAATTCATGGCTTCATTTTCTGTAATTTCAGTAAACTATAGTCAGTAGGGTCGAGAAAAATAAGTAAGATGCTTGCATAAGTAAGAAATGCATAAATTTTAAAAAACATTCACTTTACTCTGTTGCTATAATGATCTTAATTAATCATTAATAATTTCCTACTGTGCCTAAGTTACAAATTAAATTTTATATCAGTTGTGTATGTTAAGAAAAGCATCGACTATACATTTGGTAGAAGTTCTAAATAAAGCTGTAAATAGGAATTTATTATTTTAAATATACATGTTTCTCAGAATTCTTGGATTATTGTCTAGAATTATATCAGAACGTCTTCAGGGGTCCAATCCCCGGGCCTGCTGTGCTGGTCCCACCCTTGGGACACACTGAAAAGGCAATTGAGACTGGGCATGGTGGTATGTGCCTGTAATCTCAGCTCTTGGGAAGTTGTAAACAAGCAGATCACTACGAGTCATATCTAGTAGTGA